>JAVTVY010006647.1:0-42385 GCA_036873755.1 Hanleya hanleyi | reverse complement strand
ACGTGAAGGTGTCGCGCGAGGGGATGAAATATTTTTCTTTCTCATGACGATAATAAGGGATATCATATTAACAGAAAATCACCCTTTTCAACATGACGGGTCAATTATATAAATAATATTATTAACTGTAATAATCCAGTTTCAAGTCTCTTACACAATATATACAAGAGTGTCTCGCCGTTTTCAATATTAGGGGTATGAGTTCAATTCAAAGAATGCGTTAAAATGTCCCTGGCCTTAGATATTTAAATTGATATAGTTACGTAGCTCCAGTTGAAAATGAGCATCATCCCGATATCGGCTAGCTTTGGTATTCAAGAAGTTTTTCATGTCACTTTCCGGGATATCCTCATGCACACGGAGGCGGAAGGTCTGTTCAACATGTACCGCTTGTACATTCTGTAAGGCCAATACCTTCATCTGCCGGGTCTTCAAAGATGGTGGCCGTGTTGTGGAATACCCCGCCAGGGAATTTTCGTTTGGTGGTCTGGTCACAGGTTTTCTCGTGACGGTGTAAGTGGTTGGACTTGTCAAACACGCGATGGCATTTACTACAACTGTATGACTGGGCATACCTGTTGATGTTCGTGATGTACGAGAAATGCCCGCCCGTGTCCGTGTGGTACAAATTCAATGTCATGGTTGTGTCGTATTTCCCCGCGGAACGATGTACGAGTCGGGCTCTGGGTTGTGGGGCGTCACTGTTATCCTCATCCACGTGTTGGGCTAGACTACACACGACAATATTGACGTGGAATAAATGTTCCACCACATCCAGTTGTGATAACGAGACCCCGCGGAAATGCTGTTTTTCCATGTTCTGCTCACGCAAGTAGTTTTCCCAATAGCAGTTGGCCATTCGCGTACATTTCCTGGGTGGCAGTTTGTTGAGATGGATAGCCAGGCAGCGAAATAAACATTTCTGATCGGTGTACGGCCCGTCACTTCCACCTACTAAAGCGTGCATGCCTTCTCTGTGTTTCAACCAGTGCGGGAGATGAATGGGGGCGCCGATAGGCGGGGGGGGGGGGGGGGGGGTCGATCATTTTAGTGATGTAAAACGTAACATTGGTCGTCATCTCCACTTGCCATTTGGTGTCGGGGTGTTGTTGTCTGGCCCAGTCCAAACTATCCAAGCTTTCTAGTTGGTCCAGTACTGTGTCCAGGGACGGGCTATCGGTAATGGTGAATGGCTGCTCAAACACCAGGGTATTGTTACTGGGGTAAAAGTACCGGAGCTGGCCTGTCTCGTTATGCCGTAATAAATACCCAAACGTACGGTGGCTCATAAGTGACATTGACTTTTTTTTAATTATGAATTTTTTTTTTTTTTGCATTATCACCTAGGTGGAAATTATTCTCACCCGGGTGATATTATTATCACCTGGGTGGAAATTATTCTCACCTGGGTGGAAATTATTTTCACCTGGGTGATATTATTATCACCTGGGTGAAAATTATTCTCACCTGGGTGGAAATTATTTTCACCTGGGTGATATTATTATCACCTGGGTGGAAATTATTCTAACCTGGGTGGAAATTATTTTCACCTGGGTGGAAATTATTTTCACCCGGGTGATATTATTATCACCTGGGTGGAAATTATTCTCACCTGGGTGGAAATTATTTTCACCTGGGTGGAAATTATTCTAACCTGGGTGGGAATTATTTTCACCTGGGTGGAAATTATTTTCACCGGGTGATATTATTATCACCTGGGTGGAAATTATTCTCACCTGGGTGGAAATTATTATCACCTGGGTGTAAATTATTCTCACCTGAGTAGAAGGAGTTCGCATGAAACAACGGAGTGAACGGCGCTGGTATAGGGTGCATTCCACACCTAAATGATGTGCGGTTAAAAATAGACATGGGTTCGGGTCTTCGGCATTAAATATATGTGAAATCTTTAAGAAAACCCCTGTAAAATTATATATTTTCCAAGTGGTCACACTCATGACATTATTCCAAGAGGCAAGTGAGCTATTGAAATTGAAAATGAAAGACGTGCAATCCTTCTTAAATCTTCTTCAACTTTTCTGAAAAACTCCTTAAAATATATGAAAATGTGTCAAATTCTACCCGCAACCCAGAGAAAACGTACGAAATGATTTTCTTTGTATGTATGTTAAAGTGTTCCCGTCCAAAGGACAATTTAAAATGGCGAAAAAAAACAGGGGGTCGACCTACTCGTTTTTTTGTAAAATTTTATCGCCATAAAGGATCGTCATTTTCGTTTCTCGAAAAAGTGAGGATTTTGGCCTGCCTGATATTCAATTCCGGAAACGTAATCTTAACTCCGCAGTGTCGCGTAGTTGAGACCAGCAAGCAACAACCTGTAACCATCTCGGTCATCTATACGCGGTAAGACTGACCCTGGGATCGTGTGTATCCATGTTCAGCCTACTTTCGGCAATTGCAGGAGGGAATTTCCATAAAGCAATACCACGTGACTTCGTCAGCCAATCAGCTAAAGTCTACCGACGTAACCCCAACGTAACTCGCCATTTTCGAGTCATGTGATGAACTACTTGTTCAACATTTCAGATCCACCACAGCTCTTGTATGATACGAAAATTATTCATACCTATATATTTTGTAAGCTCAGGCAATATCTGTTCCAGAAGTGGTATGAATACCTGTAATTTATCAGATTTCTCGAGTCTGTTCACCGCCGGATGAAGGCCGAAAAGAATCCGGTAAAACACCAGGGGCGTCGTTAGGGGGGGGTCGCCCGGTGCGAACGACCCGCCCCCCTTGGCCGCGCCAAAAATTAAAACAGAAGAAAAAGCAAAAGAAAAAACAAAAAACAAAAACAGAGAAAACAAAAACAAAATAAAAAAAGCATAAAAACATAAAATAAAAAAAACATAAAAATTACGGATAGAGTGCCAAGACGTGTAGTGGTGTGTAAAAGGCCCGTTTTGTTTGTGTCGAACCAGGAAGTCAATTGGAGTCCGGCATATTCTCCAATATCGATGCGGGTTTATGCGAAACAAATGTGAAAATAGAACCATAGATCTATATACATTGTGTTCAGATTTGTTTCCGAGAAAACGGGTAAAACGCACCTCCGGCAACCGGAGACCCTGGACCCTCGCCTGTCAGGCTGTGACGATCGCTCATGTTAGCTTTGTGTAAATGAATCGCTATCATATTGGTTCTAATGTTCCATCATGAGTAGTAGGGAAAAGCTATTTAACACCTCATTGACCTCAAAAATTTGCATATTAGGGAGGTCACGGGAGGGTCACAGAGGTCAAGTGCAGTATAGTTCCGGCAGAAAGACCAAACAGCTACCTCCAGCACAGGAGAGTTCCAAATTTGCATATCACGTGACCCAGGTCAAAGATGTATTCACCCGCGGTGATGCGGTCATGTCTGGCGGTGCTTCGGTCGCGGAAAAAGCTTCCGCGGAGAAAAAGTAGTCCGTAGATAAAATGGTCCGATTGGGTTGAGTGAGGTATCAAAGTGAAGCTTTGGTGAAGGGGCATCTAATGGGCTGGGTATGGGATTGAAATATCGGCATTCTGCGCATGCGCGGTGGCCAAAGGGTATGAAAATAGACGTTTTGGAGCTAGGGGAGCCCCTAATGGTCCAATGGGATCGAGTGAGGTATCAAAGTGAAGCTTATGTGAGAGGGCATCTGATGGGCTGGGTGTGGGGTTCAAGTATCGGCATTCTGCGCATGCGCGGTGGCCGAAGGGTATGGAAATAAACGTTTTGGAGCTAGGGGAGCCTCTAATGGTCCAATGGGGTCGAGTGAGGTATCAATGTGAAACCTAGGTGAAGGGGCTGGGTGGGTGCATGTACAATTTTTCCTGAAAAAAAAACGGAACTCGGACTTTATTGAAAAATCCGGGAAAATGCCTATATGGGGTATGGGGGGTATATAGGTCGCCGGGCTTAACGGGGCTTGCCTATCAATAGAGTTATCTCCCCCTAGTTCCAGGGTGGGTGTATGTAAAAAATTTCCTGAAAAAATACGGAACACGGACTTTATTCTAAATTACGGGAAAATGCCTATAATGGGGTATGGGAGGTATAGGACCATCCTGGGAAACCTACTTCTCGAGATTTGCGGTATGGGTTGTGGGGTCGCGTTTTCTTAGTCTCGTCAAGACAAACATGATAGGAAGTGTCCCGGCGCGAATCGGTGAAATTTTTGAAAAAGTACGATATATAGCCCCATATAGGCCCATACTGGGGTATAGGACCGATGTTTGTCCCCCTGGGTCGCGTTTTCTTAGTCTCGTCAAGACAAACATGATAGGAAGTGTCCCGGCGCGAATCGGTGAAATTTTTGAAAAAGTACGATATGGCCTCATATAGACATATATATATCAATATATAGTCTCATACTGGGGGTATAGGTTCAATGTTTATACCCCTAGGAAACGTACTTCTCGAGATTTGCGGTAGCGTTGTGGGGTCTCGTTTTTCACGTCTCGACATTTAGAACATCATAGGAAGGGTCGCGGAGCGAATCGGTGAAATTTTTGAAAAAAGTCACCAAGGCCTGGGTAGGCCCATAGGCCTATACTACATGGCTATGGGTGTATAGGGCCATACGGGGTGGACATGTTGGAGTCTAGGTGAGTCACTGGTGGTCCAATGGGGTCGAGTGAGGTCTTATTTTGAAGCTCTCGTGGAGGAGCACTTGACTACTCTAATGGTTCGTCCGTATTCAATAGTCTGCGCATGCGCAGACTGGCCCGTAGTATAGAAAGTAGGCATTTTGGGGGTATGTGGGTGTGTGTTTGGGTTAGACATGGGCTATTCACGGTTCGAATGGGTCGTGTGAGGTATCAATGTGAAGCTTGTGTGGGGTAGAGTCAGAATGGCGTGTTTTTAAATGCAAGTCGCGTCAATCTGCGCATGCGCAATCTGGCCGTAGTAGAGAAATCAGGCATTTTGGGGGGTATGTGGGTGTGTGTTTGGGGTAGAGATGGACCGCTATGGGTCCGAATAGGTCGTGGAAGGTGTCAAAGCGAAGCTTGTGTGGGTTAGAGTCAGAATGGTGTGTTTTTAAGTGCAAGTCGCGTTAATCTGCGCATGCGCAGTTGGTTGTAGTAAGTAAAGTGGCCATTTTGATGAGCCTTTTGGGGCAGTACAGGAAGGTATTTGGTGTAGAGATGGACCATCCGCGTTGCGAATGCGCCATGGGAGGTGTCATGTTGTAGCTCTCGGAGTATAGACCCTGATTTGAGGGATATTTACAGCATCTGTGACGTCATTGGTGACGTCATCAGTACGAGTAGTAGCGAAAGTGGGCATTTTTTAGCAGTGCAGGATGTTATTTGGTGTAGAGATGGACCATCCGCGGTCCAAATGGACCGTGTGAGGTGTCATCTTGTAGCAACGCCCACTAACACCATGCTTAATGCTTCAACGCCCTGGTGAAATAGCTCAGAAGCTCTGATATTCCATGGAATTGTCACTAATTCTTCGAAATGCAGTGATGCCCGTCAACGCCCGTCGTTACACCTTAACACTCCAATATAACGCCATGATATAACCAGAGGGAGAACAACAACAGCAACAACAACAAGGATGACACATGAGAGAACAACAAAAACAAGAAGTTTTTTTTCATATAGTTTATTCTCCCCAATGTTACATCATACCCACGCTGGGGAGCCGCGTTGGGTATATTTACAATTCAAGAAGATTCTTATCCAATCAGAGGCCACCATTTGCCTGTTTCATATTCGTTCCTGTCCGTTAAATGTATTCTTGTCCAATCAGAAGTCTCCATTTCAGAAAGTGCCATCTGAACCGTTTATTCTAATCATCGTCGGGCAGGCCAGGATACCGTTGAGGCAACATATCCTCAGATAGTCGTTTGCGCATTCTGAGTATCTATCAGTGCATGGGTGAATACTTTCATCCGATGGGGGTGGTGGTCAGTTTAACCACGAAGAACGTAACATTGGTCATTATCTCCACTATCCACTTGGTGTTACAATTCAAGAAGACTCTTTGCATCTGTCATATTCGTTCCTGTCCGTTAGATGTATTCTTATCCAATCAGAAGTCTCCATTTCAGAAAGTTCCATCTTCGGCCATGTTCGCTTTGAACCGTTTATTCGAATCATCGTCGGGCAGCCCAGGATACCGTTGAGGCAACATATCCTCAGATAGTTGCTTGTGCATTCTGAGTATCTATCAGTGCATGGGTGAATACATTCACCCGATGGGATGGTCGGTCAGCTTGGTCACGAAGAACGTAACATTGGTCACACTGTCCACTGTCCACTTGGTGTTGGGGCGTTGTTGTTGGGCCCATTCCAAGGGATCCACGGTGTTCAGTTTCTCCAGCATCGCCTCTAGCGACACTCGGTTAATGATGGTAAACGGTTGGTAAAATACCTGGATGTTACTGCTCGGGTAAAAATATCGGACTTGGACTGTCTCCTTATGCTGCAGCACATAACCAAACGCCAGATTCAATCTGAAGGCCGTAGTTTGATCGTTGAAGATGGCTTCCACGTAGCTACGTAGACGGGCGAGGTCGGTCAGTCGGAAATTGTAGATATCTTGAATAGGGCGATGACGGTGGAAACAGTGCCGTATCATCGACCAATGGCGCCGATATAATGTCCCTCACTGGATGGGCGCCCTGTAAGAGATCGCTAGGAACATTTATGGGCTCGTCCAGAAAATGTTCGATGTTGTCAGGCGTATGACTCGAAACCGTAACGGTGGGGTCCGGCTGGATATCCAGGCTCTTCTGAACTGTAGGTATAGACGGGCTCTCCTTCATCGCATCACCAGTGGCATTCGTCTCCCCGGGCTCATCTTCACTAGGTCTGACCTTCCGCGGCTCCTCTTCAGTAGGAAGTTGTCGCACATGCCATGGTACCGGGGCATGAATCAACCGTTGCTGTCGCAGCAACTGACTGCGTCGTTTGAAGAGATGACCACAACCGTTACATTGTTTCGTCGCGCCCTCGTGGAATGAGCGTTCGTGGCACAGTAAATGATCCTCCCGATTGAATGACCGTGCGCAGGTTGTACAAGTATACCGAGTATCGTTGTGGGGTCTCGTTTTCACGTCTCGACATTTAAAACATGTTAGGAAGGGTCGCGGAGCGAATCGGTGAAATTTTTGAAAAAAGTCACCAAGGCCTGGGTAGGCCCATAGGCCTATACTGCCTGGCTATGGGTGTATAGGGCCATACGGGGTGGACATGTTGGAGTCTAGGTGAGTCCCTAATGGTTCAATGGGGTCGAGTGAGGTCTTATTTTGAAGCTCTCGTGGAGGAGCACTTGACTACACTAATGGTTCGTCCGTGTTCAATAGTCTGCGCATGCGCAGACTGGCCCGTAGTATAGAAAGTAGGCATTTTGTGGGGTATGTGGGTGTGTTTGGGTTAGAGATGGGCTATTCACGGTTCGAATGGGTCGTGTGAGGTATCAATGTGAAGCTTGTGTGGGGTAGAGTCAGGATGGCGTGTTTTTAAATGCATGTCGCGTAAATATGCGCATGCGCAGTCTGGCCGTAGTAGAGAAATCAGGCATTTTGGGGGTATGTGGGTGTGTGTTTGGGGTAGAGATGGACCGCTATGGGTCCGAATGGGTCGTGGAAGGTGTCAAAGTGAAGCTTGTGTGGGTTAGAGTCAGAATGGTATGTTTTTAAGTGCAAGTCGCGTTAATCTGCGCATGCGCAGTTGGTTGTAGTAAGTAAAGTGGCCATTTTGATGAGCCTTTTGGGGCAAGGTATTTGGTGTAGTAATGGACCATCCGCGTTGCGAATGCGCCATGGGAGGTGTCATGTTGTAGCTCTCGGAGTATAGACCCTGATTTGAGGGATATTTACAGCATCTGTGACGTCATTGGTGACGTCATCAGTACGAGTGGTAGCGAAAGTGGGCATTTTTTAGCAGTGCAGGATGTTATTTGGTGTAGAGATGGACCATCCGCGGTCCAAATGGACCGTGTGAGGTGTCATCTTGTAGCAACGCCCACTAACACCATGCTTAATGCTTCAACGCCCTGGTGAAATAGTTCAGAAGCTCTGATATTCCATGGAATTGTCACTAATTCTTCGAAATGCAGTGATGCCCGTCAACGCCCGTCGTTACACCTTAACACTCTAACATAACGCCATGATATACACCAGAGGGAGAACAACAACAGCAACAACAACAAGGATGGCACATGAGAGAACAACAAAAACAAGAAGTTTTTTTTCATATAGTTTATTCTCCCCAATGTTAAATCATACCCACGCTGGGGAGCCGCGTTGGGTATATTTACAATTCAAGAAGATTCTTATCCAATCAGAGGCCACCATTTGCCTGTTTCATATTCGTTCCTGTCCGTTAAATGTATTCTTGTCCAATCAGAAGTCTCCATTTCAGAAAGTGCCATCTGAACCGTTTATTCTAATCATCGTCGGGCAGGCCAGGATACCGTTGAGGCACCATATCCTCAGATAGTCGTTTGTGCATTCTGAGTATCTATCAGTGCATGGGTGAATACTTTCATCCGATGGGGGTGGTGGTCAGTTTAACCACGAAGAACGTAACATTGGTCATTATCTCCACTATCCACTTGGTGTTACAATTCAAGAAGACTCTTTGCATCTGTCATATTCGTTCCTGTCCGTTAGATGTATTCTTGTCCAATCAGAAATCTCCATTTCAGAAAGCCATGTTCGCTTTGAACCGTTTATTCGAATCATCGTCGGGCAGCCCAGGATACCGTTGAGGCAGCATATCCTCAGATAGTTGCTTGTGCATTCTGAGTATCTATCAGTGCATGGGTGAATACATTCACCCGATGGGATGGTCGGTCAGCTTGGTCACGAAGAACGTAACATTGGTCACACTGTCCACTGTCCACTTGGTGTTGGGGCGTTGTTGTTGGGCCCATTCCAAGGGATCCACGATGTTCAGTTTCTCCAGCATCGCCTCTAGCGACACTCGGTTAATGATGGTAAACGGTTGATCAAATACCTGGATGTTACTGCTCCGGTAAAAGTATCGGACTTGGACTGTCTCCTTATGCTGCAGCACATAACCAAACGACAGATTCAATCTGAAGGCCGTAGTTTGATCGTTGAAGATGGCTTCCACGTAGCTACGTAGACGGGCGAGGTCGGTCAGTCGGAAATTGTAGATATCTTGAATAGGGCGATGACGGTGGAAACAGTGCCGTATCATCGACCAATGGCGCCGATAGATGTCCCTCACTGGATGGGCGCCCTGTAAGAGATCGCTAGGAACATTTATGGGCTCGTCCAGAAAATGTTCGATGTTGTCAGGCGTATGACTCGAAACCGTAACGGTGGGGTCCGGCAGGATATCCAGCGCCCTTCATCGCATCACCAGTGGCATTCGTCTCCCCGGGCTCATCTTCACTAGGTCTGACCTTCCGCGGCTCCTCTTCAGTAGGAAGTTGTCGCACATGCCATGGTACCGGGGCATGAATCAACCGTTGGTGTCGCAGCAACTGACTGCGTCGTTTGAAGAGATGACCACAACCGTTACATTGTTTCGTCGCGCCCTCGTGGAATGAGCGTTCGTGGCACAGTAAATGATCCTCCCGATTGAATGACCGTGCGCAGGTTGCACAAGTATACCGAGTATCGTTCTGGGTGGAGGCCTCGTGGCGTCGTAAATTATCTAGACGAGTAAACGGCTTCTGGCAAGTTATGCAAGTGAACATCTTGGTGGTTGACAGAGTGTCTGATGAAACGGCCAGGCCGCTTCCCTTTTATAGCACGCTAGCTGGTGATCTATTTTTAGCACACTCAGTTCAACTATCCCCAAGTCGAGGGCCGAGCCGTGACATCTTCGGTAACCTCCGTGTCTCTTCGGTCACCTCCGTAACGTCAACGATCAACATGTAGACATATAGAGTATGTACGGCATGTTATGGTATTCATCAGTGCATGATTGACGCATTCAACCGATGGGGGTGGTCGGTCAGCTTGGTAACGAAAAACGTAACATTGGTCATACTCTCCACTGTCCACTTGGTGTTGGGGCGTTGTTGTTGGGCCCATTCCACGGGACCATTTGCCTGTTTCATATTCGTTCCTGTCCGTTAAATGTATTCTTGTCCAATCAGAAGTCTCCATTTCAGAAAGTGCCATCTGAACCGTTTATTCTAATCATCGTCGGGCAGGCCAGGATACCGTTGAGGCACCATATCCTCAGATAGTCGTTTGTGCATTCTGAGTATCTATCAGTGCATGGGTGAATACTTTCATCCGATGGGGGTGGTGGTCAGTTTAACCACGAAGAACGTAACATTGGTCATTATCTCCACTATCCACTTGGTGTTACAATTCAAGAAGACTCTTTGCATCTGTCATATTCGTTCCTGTCCGTTAGATGTATTCTTGTCCAATCAGAAGTCTCCATTTCAGAAAGTTCCATCTTCGGCCATGTTCGCTTTGAACCGTTTATTCGAATCATCGTCGGGCAGCCCAGGATACCGTTGAGGCAACATATCCTCAGATAGTTGCTTGTGCATTCTGAGTATCTATCAGTGCATGGGTGAATACATTCACCCGATGGGATGGTCGGTCAGCTTGGTCACGAAGAACGTAACATTTGTCACACTGTCCACTGTCCACTTGGTGTTGGGGCGTTGTTGTTGGGCCCATTCCAAGGGATCCACGGTGTCCAGTTTCTCCAGCATCGTCTCAAGCGACACTCGGTTAATGATGGTAAACGGTTGGTCAAATACCCGGATGTTACTGCTCTGGTAAAAATATCGGACTTGGACTGTCTCCTTATGCTGCAGCACATAACCAAACGCCAGATTCAATCTGAAGGCCGTAGTTTGATCTTTGAAGATGGCTTCCACGTAGCTACGTAGACGGGCGAGGTCGGTCAGTCGGAAATTGTAGATATCTTGAATAGGGCGATGACGGTAGAAACATTGCCGGATCATGGGCCAATGGCGCCGATAAATGTCACTCACTGGATGGTCTTCGTGTAACAGATCGCTGGGAACATTTATGGGTTCGTCCACGAAGTGTACTTTGCCCTCCGCGTCGTACAAAATCTGGCCCAAGGTCTTGTTGTCGGATTTTGACTGTTGAATTAGGGCGACATCATCATCGGCCCTCGTGCGATGGGTGGGAGTTCCCCCTGTTTCGAGATTGATGCCTACGGGCTCTTCTACCTGCAAACGTGGCTGCGGAACAGGGTGTCGTGTGCGTTGGTGTCGCAGCAACTGACTGGTCAGTTTGAAAAGCCGACCACATTCTTCGCATGGACGCTTGGGTACTTCATGGCGTGCACGTGTGTGGCGCTGTAAATGATCCGGGCGCTGAAACGACAGTGTACATATCGTACAGTTATACCGGGCGGTTCCTTCGTGCTTGGTAGCCTCATGGCGGCGCAAGTCGTGCAGACGAGTGAATGATTTCGAGCACGTAGTACAAGTGAACATCTTGGTGGTTGACAGAGTGTCTGATGAAACGGCCAGGCCGCTTCCCTTTTATAGCACGCTAGCTGGTATCATGTTCGGGCACCTCCGTGTCTCTTCGGATGTAAAAGTCCCCGGATGTAAAAGTGCCCGGATGTTTACGAATGTTCCACCATTCCGGACTTCTATCAGGTCCATGTCCAGAAAGCTCTCATGTCCTGCATGTGAATAGTCATATTGTGTGTGTATGCATGTGTGTATGCATGTATGTATGCGTCTGTGTGTGTGTGTGTGTGTGTAGGTGGTTGTGTGCGTGTGCGTGCATGTGCGTATGTATGTGTGTGTATGTATGCCTCTGTGTGTGTGTATGTGTGTGCTTGCGAGTGTGTTTCTTGGATCGGAGCTCTTGGAGCTCAAAGCCTGTGGAGCTCAGAGGACGGAAGTGACATTTGCATATGACATCTGTGAGGTCACTTTCGCTTCCGTTCACGCGACCGGAAGTGACCTTTGACCCCGGCGCACCTGCTGTGTGTTTATGTGTGTGCTTGCAAGTGTGTTTCTTGGATCGGAGCTCTTGGAGCTCAAAGCCTGTGGAGCTCAGAGGACGGAAGTGACATTTGCATATGACCTCGGTGAGGTCACTTCCGCTTCCGTTCACGTGACCGGAAGTGACCTTTGACCCCGGCGCGCAAAGGTGTAAAGGTTTCCACACACACACAAACCCACACGCTCATACACGCATACCCACACCCACACAACACACACACAGACGCATACACACATGCATACACACATGCATACACACACAATATGACTATTCACATGCAGGACATGAAAGCTTTCTGGACATGGACCTGATAGAAGTCCGGAATGGTGGAACATTCGTAAACATCCGGGCACTTTTACATCCGGGCACTTTTACATCCGAAGAGACACGGAGGTGCCCGAACATGATACCAGCTAGCGTGCTATAAAAGGGAAGCGGCCTGGCCGTTTCATCAGACACTCTGTCAACCACCAAGATGTTCACTTGTACTACGTGCTCGAAATCATTCATTCGTCTGCACGACTTGCGCCGCCATGAGGCTACCAAGCACGAAGGAACCGCCCGGTATAACTGTACGATATGTACACTGTCGTTTCAGCGCCCGGATCATTTACAGCGCCACACACGTGCACGCCATGAAGTACCCAAGCGTCCATGCGAAGAATGTGGTCGGCTTTTCAAACTGACCAGTCAGTTGCTGCGACACCAACGCACACGACACCCTGTTACGCAGCCACGTTTGCAGGTAGAAGAGCCCGTAGGCATCAATATCGAAACAGGGGGAACTCCCACCCATCGCACGAGGGCCAATGATGATGTCGCCCTAATTCAACAGTCAAAATCCGACAATAAGACCGTGGGCCAGATTTTGTACGACGTGGAGGGCAAAGTACACTTCGTGGACGACCCCATAAATGTTCCCAGCGATCTGTTACACGAAGACCATCCAGTGAGTGACATTTATCGGCGCCATTGGCCCATGATCCGGCAATGTTTCTACCGTCATCGCCCTATTCAAGATATCTACAATTTCCGACTGACCGTGGAAGCCATCTTCAAAGATCAAACTACAGCCTTCAGATTGAATCTGGCGTTTGGTTATGTGCTGCAGCATAAGGAGACAGTCCAAGTCCGATATTTTTACCAGAGCAGTAACATCCGGGTATTTGACCAACCGTTTACCATCATTAACCGAGTGTCGCTAGAGACGATGCTGGAGAAACTGAACACCGTGGATCCCGTGGAATGGGCCCAACAACAACGCCCCAACACCAAGTTACCAAGCTGACCGACCACCCCCATCGGTTGAATGCGTCAATCATGCACTGATGAATACCATAACATGCCGTACATACTCTATATGTCTACATGTTGATCGTTGACGTTACGGAGGTGACCGAAGAGACACGGAGGTTACCGAAGATGTCACGGCTCGGCTCTCGACTTGGGGATAGTTGAACTGAGTGTGCTAAAAATAGATCACCAGCTAGCGTGCTATAAAAGGGAAGCGGCCTGGCCGTTTCATCAGACACTCTGTCAACCACCAAGATGTTCACTTGCATAACTTGCCAGAAGCCGTTTACTCGTCTAGATAATTTACGACGCCACGAGGCCTCCACCCACAACGATACTCGGTATACTTGTACAACCTGCGCACGGTCATTCAATCGGGAGGATCATTTACTGTGCCACGAACGCTCATTCCACGAGGGCGCGACGGAACAATGTAACGGTTGTGGTCAACTCTTCAAACGACGCAGTCAGTTGCTGCGACACCAACGGTTGATTCATGCCCCGGTACCATGGTATGTGCGACAACTTCCTACTGAAGAGGAGCCGCGGAAGGTCAGACCTAGTGAAGATGAGCCCGGGGAGACGAATGCCACTGGTGATGCGATGAAGGAGAGCCCGTCTATACCTACAGTTCAGAAGAGCCTGGATATCCAGCCGGACCCCACCGTTACGGTTTCGAGTCATACGCCTGACAACATCGAACGGTTTCTAGACGAGCCCATAAATGTTCCTAGCGATCTCTTACAGGGCGCCCATCCAGTGAGGGACATCTATCGGAGCCATTGGTCGATGATACGGCACTGTTTCCACCGTCATCGCCCTATTCAAGATATCTACAATTTCCGACTGACCGACCTCGCCCGTCTACGTAGTTACGTGGAAGCCATCTTCAACGATCAAACTACGGCCTTCAGATTGAATCTGGCGTTTGGTTATGTGCTGCAGCATAAGGAGACAGTCCAAGTCCGATACTTTTACCCGAGCAGTAACATCCAGGTATTTGATCAACCGTTTACCATCATTAACCGAGTGTCGCTAGAGGCGATGCTGGAGAAACTGAACACCGTGGATCCCTTGGAATGGGCCCAACAACAACGCCCCAACACCAAGTGGACAGTAGACAGTGTGACCAATGTTACGTTCTTCGTGACCAAGCTGACCGACCATCCCATCGGGTGAATGTATTCACCCATGCACTGATAGATACTCAGAATGCACAAGCAACTATCTGAGGATATGTTGCCTCAACGGTATCCTGGGCTGCCCGACGATGATTCGAATAAACGGTTCAAAGCGAACATGGCCGAAGATGGAACTTTCTGAAATGGAGACTTCTGATTGGACAAGAATACATCTAACGGACAGGAACGAATATGACAGATGCAAAGAGTCTTCTTGAATTGTAACACCAAGTGGATAGTGGAGATAATGACCAATGTTACGTTCTTCGTGGTTAAACTGACCACCACCCCCATCGGATGAAAGTATTCACCCATGCACTGATAGATACTCAGAATGCGACTATCTGAGGATATGTTGCCTCAACGGTATCCTGGCCTGCCCGACGATGATTAGAATAAACGGTTCAGATGGCACTTTCTGAAATGGAGACTTCTGATTGGACAAGAATACATTTAACGGACAGGAACGAATATGAAACAGGCAAATGGTGGCCTCTGATTGGATAAGAATCTTCTTGAATTGTAAATATACCCAACGCGGCTCCCCAGCGTGGGTATGATTTAACATTGGGGAGAATAAACTATATGAAAAAAAACTTCTTGTTTTTGTTGTTCTCTCATGTGCCATCCTTGTTGTTGTTGCTGTTGTTGTTCTCCCTCTGGTGTATATCATGGCGTTATGTTAGAGTGTTAAGGTGTAACGACGGGCGTTGACGGGCATCACTGCATTTCGAAGAATTAGTGACAATTCCATGGAATATCAGAGCTTCTGAGCTATTTCACCAGGGCGTTGAAGCATTAAGCATGGTGTTAGTGGGCGTTGCTACAAGATGACACCTCACACGGTCCATTTGGACCGCGGATGGTCCATCTCTACACCAAATAACATCCTGCACTGCTAAAAAATGCCCACTTTCGCTACTACTCGTACTGATGACGTCACCAATGACGTCACAGATGCTGTAAATATCCCTCAAATCAGGATCTATACTCCGAGAGCTACAACATGACACCTCCCATGGCGCATTCGCAACGCGGATGGTCCATCTCTACACCAAATACCTTGCCCCAAAAGGCTCATCAAAATTAATGGCCACTTTACTTACTACAACCAACTGCGCATGCGCAGATTAACGCGACTTGCACTTAAAACACACCATTCTGACTCTAACCCACACAAGCTTCACTTTGACACCTTCCACGACCCATTCGGACCTATAGCGGTCCATCTCTACCCCAAACACACACCCACATACCCCCAAAGTGCCTGATTTCTCTACTACGGCCAGACTGTGCATGCGCATATTGACGCGACATGCATTTAAAAACACGCCATCCTGACTACCCTACACAAGCTTCACATTGATACCTCACACGACCCATTCGAACCGTGAATAGCCCATCTCTAACCCACAAAATGCCTACTTTCTATACTACGGGCCAGTCTGCGCATGCGCAGACTATTGAACACGGACGAACCATTAGTGTAGTCAAGTGCTCCTCCACGAGAGCTTCAAAATAAGACCTCACTCGACCCCATTGAACCATTAGGGACTCACCTAGACTCCAACATGTCCACCCCGTATGGCCCTATACACCCATAGCCAGGCAGTATAGGCCTATGGGCCTACCCAGGCCTTGGTGACTTTTTTCAAAAATTTCATCGATTCGCTCCGCGACCCTTCCTAACATGTTTCAAATGTCGAGACGTGAAAAACGAGACCCTACAACCCTACCGCAAATATCTAGAAGTAGGTTTCCCAGTAGGATAAACATTGAACCTATACCCCAGTATGGGAATATATATTTATATATATATGTCTATATGGGGCTATATCGTACTTTTTCAAAAATTTTACCGATTCGCTGCGGGACACTTCCTATCGTGTTCTAAATGACGAGACTAAGAAAACGAGACCCACAACCCTACCGCAAATGTCGAGAAGTGGGTTTCCCAGGGGGACAAACATCGGTCCTATACCCCAGTATGGGCCTATATGGGGCTATATCGTACTTTTTCAAAAATTTCACCGTTTCGCTCCGGGACACTTACTATCATGTTTGTCTTGACGAGACTAAGAAAACGAGACCCCACAACCTATATCGCAAATGTCGAGAAGTAGGTTTCCCAGGATGGTCCTATACCCCCCATACCCCATATAGGCATTTTCCCGTAATTTAGAATAAAGTCCGTGTTCCGTATTTTTTCAGGAAAATTATTACATACACCCACCCTGGAACTAGGGGGAGATAACTCTATTGATAGGCAAGCCCCGTTAAGCCCGGCGACCTATATACCCCCATACCCCATATAGGCATTTTCCCGGATTTTTCAATAAAGTCCGAGTTCTGTTTTTTTTTCAGGAAAAATTGTACATGCACCCACCCAGCCCATCAGATGCCCCTTCACCTAGGCTTCACATTGATACCTCACTCGACCCCATTGGACCATTAGAGGCTCCCCTAGCTCCAAAACGTTTATTTCCATACCCTTCGGCCACCGCGCATGCGCAGAATGCCGATACTTGAACCCCACACCAAGCCCATCAGATGCCCCCTCACATAAGCTTCACTTTGATACCTCACTCGATCCCATTGGACCATTAGGGGCTCTCCTAGCTCCAAAACGTCTATTTTCATACCCTTTGGCCACCGCGCATGCGCAGAATGCCGATATTTCAATCCCACACCCAGCCCATTAGATGCCCCTTCACCTAAGCTTCACTTTGATACCTCACTCGACCCAATCGGACCATTTTATCTAGGGACTACTTTTTCTCCGAAGCTTTTTCCGCGACCGAATCACCGCCAGACATGACCGCACCAACGCGGATGAATACATCTTTGACCTGGGTCACGTGATATGCAAATTTGGAACTCTCCTGTGCTGGAGGTAGCTTTTTGGTCTTCCTGCCGGAACTATACTGCACTTGACCTCTGTGACCCTCCCGTGACCTCCCTAATATGCAAATTTTTGAGGTCAATGAGGTGTTAAATAGCTTTTCCCTACTACTATCATGTAAAGGACATCGGTTTTTTATGTGTTCTTTTTATGTGATAAATATAACTAAACAGTCAAATGGATTCTGGCATGAAGTATGATTTTTCCAATATCGATGAGTACTTATAAATGCGAAACATACGTGAAAATAGAACCATAAATCTGCATACATTACGTTCGAATTTATTTCTGGGAAAACTCTTAGAACGCGTCTCTGGAGATCTGGAACTTCGGAGCTTCCGGGGCCTAAACGGCTCGTGGGCCCTCGCCTGTTGGGCTGTGAGGAATTCCTTGTTTTATCTGTGTGTGAATGAATCGTATCTGTAGGCATATTGGTTTCCCTCCCAAGAACTATAAGTCATCGTTTTGTAGGTTTTAAATATAACTAGAACGTCAAATGGATGAAGGCATGAGGTGCGATGTTTTCAATATCGATACATGCTTATAATTGCGAGAAAACAAATCGTGAAAATAGAATCATAAATGTGCATGCAGTATGATCAGTTTTATTTCCGGAAAAACGTTCAGAACGCATCTCCAGCTATCTAGGACCCCGGAGCTTCCAAAAGACAAATGACAAAAGAGAATAAAATATAATACTGAATTTTGACAAATGACATGTCAGTTTAATTCCTGGAAAACGCTTAGAACCCATCTCCGGCGATCTATGACCCCGGAGCTTCCGGGGCCTAGGCGGCCCCTGGACCCTCGCCTAAAGTGCTATGATAATCGACCCCCATTTTAAAAATCCTAGCGACGCCCATGAACACCGGATATCGCTCCGCGATAATGGAGACACACGATTCGCAAGCCATCTTATGGATGGCGAAGTGTACGCAAATGCAGCAAGCAAATGTTATATCTTCGTTTGAAGAAATGGTTACGTCCAGCAGGGTGATACTATAGATTTCAGTTAGTAGAAAGGGAAGAAGAATTACCATGCTGTCAAAAACAGGCGACCTTCCTTCTTCTGAAATTAGGGTCATTTGTGCGAAACCGTGACCTAGTGTGGAGTGCACCCATAGTGACAGTACGTCATGTACATGTACATGTACATACGGGCAATCTGTGGCCAAATTGACTATAATATTAACACAATAAAATGAAAATATATAATGATTTTCACCCAGGTGAGAATAATTTCCACCCAGGTAATAATAATTTCCACCCAGGTGAAAATAATTTCCACCCAGGTGATAATAATATCCACCCAGGTGAGAATAATTTCCACCCAGGTGATAATATTATCACCCAGGTGAAAATAATTTCCACCCAGGTGAGAATAATTTCCACCCAGGTGATAATAATATCACCCAGGTGAAAATAATTTCCACCCAGGTGAGAATAATTTCCACCCAGGTGAGAATAATTTCCACCCAGGTGATAATAATATCACCCAGGTGAAAATAATTTCCACCCAGGTGATAATAATATCCACCCAGGTGAGAATAATTTCCACCCCACCCAGGTGATAATATTATCACCCAGGTGAAAATAATTTCCACCCAGGTGAGAATAATTTCCACCCAGGTGAGAATAATTTCCACCCAGGTGATAATAATATCACCCAGGTGAAAATAATTTCCACCCAGGTGATAATAATATCCACCCAGGTGAGAATAATTTCCACCCAGGTGATAATATTATCACCCAGGTGAAAATAATTTCCACCCAGGTGAGAATAATTTCCACCTAGGTGATAATGCAAAAAAAAACAACACAAAATTAAAAAAATATCAATGACACTTATGAGCCACCGTACAAACGTGAGATTTAATTTGAACGCTGTGGCTTGGTCCTCGAAAATAGTATATAGCGTACCGGGTGTTTTCCTCTAACCGAAAATTATATAAGTCCAATATCGGGCGATGCCGATGAAAGCAGCGCTTAATCGTAGGCCAGTGTCGTTGATAGATTGTACGCACATCTTGTTGTCTCGGTAGTATTTCTATAGGCGGGTCGTCAGGATCTGTGGTAAAATTGCCCTCAGCAGTGGGCGAACAGGCGAACGGTGATCGTTGCATGTTTGTACGGTACAGCGTGTAGAATAATATTCGTATTATTGCGTAACAGGGCTTCGCCTAGACATTGAGAAAATGGATACAGATCTCGAAAACTGTCCTTTTTTATAGAAAAATACCCGCCCACGCTCGGGAAAACCCCCGACGTTCTACCAACGTATTTTTCACCCGCCAATGACAATTGCACAAAATCGTTGCCATGCCGACGTACGACACGACCTTTGAAGACTGTCCTTTTCTATAGAAAAATACCCGCCCACGCTCGGGAAAACCCCCGACGTTCAACCAACGTATTTGTCAGCTGTCAATCATTCTCAATGTACGCGATGACCTTTAGCGACCAAACGTACTGACTGGGCTATGGCCCGAAGCCAGGTTCGCGGAAATCCCCCCTTTCGAAAATATATTTGTTCTCCTATCAATGCCTTTTTTCAAACTGAAGCTCAGTCTTTTCCCATACACAGCGAACTTCGTGATGTGTCCTTTTGATGTTGTGGCGAACCACAGTAAAATGCTGGCTACACCCCTGATTGTTTACATTCTGTGTCATTTGAAAAAATGTCTAGTTTTGTTAAAAAAAAAGAAAGATGTGTTGATCCCATAAAGATAAGATAAGAACTTTATTGACACTGAAACACAGTCACATTGCTGGTTATATGGTTATTTGGCACAACAGGACCGAAATACAACAGTGAGCGTGAAACAATGTGTTCGATGGAACGGGGCGGGGAAGATTTTCTTTTTCTAGTTTGGCAGATCGTATTTCAGTACAAAACACGGGGAACCCGCTCCACAGACATTTTACACCAAATAGCTGAACCCATTGAGATCATTAATCTATAGGTGTTGTAGCATGTTATTATGGCCAGTCTATGATCGAGTGCCACCCCAGTGTCGAGCATTTATTGTCCAGTTTGCACCAGCAAAAGAAAAATTACGAACGTTCATCGAACGTATGCTGAGCGGCATCGGGGCACCTTCATGTGGTCTTCCATGGTATATGAATCACTTACATATGAATGAATGAATTAGTTTGATATAATTTTGTTGGGTATGAATGATTTAAAGTGGAAATATTCCGTACAGGTCTGTTTTGTGTAACAAATGTTAAGAAAAATGGCTGACCAACAAGCCCAATTTCCCCCGCTTCCCCGGATAATAGCCGATTTCAAACCACAGCCCCATCTATACGCTCTGATGCAAGGGAGACAACTCGGACTAGGCCAATTCTTCTTGTCGGCAAAGGTAATCTCCCCTGATTCGAACATTTCCATCTAATTTGCGTGTATGGGGTGGTGGTCGTTTTTTATGGATTTTACTATGGGCTGTGAGGTTGACCATGTAGAATACGATGGGAAAAGCTATGAAATTTTTTTTAAGTACCTGGTAGGTCTGTATATAGATGCATATAGACCCATATACACTCATATACTGGGATATTAGCCCAATGTATGTATAAATCCATACGGGATGAACATATTGGAGTTTGCACCTCTAGTGGCCCGATGGGGTAGAGTGAGGTGTTATTTTAAAGCTCTCGTGAAGGCGCACTGGACTAGGGTGTTGTTACCATTCTGCGCATGCGCAGACAGGCCGTATTATGGACATAACCGTTTTGAGATCGAGGCGAGACCCTAGTGGGCCGATGGGGTCGTATGAGGTATCAATGCAAAGCAGTCATGAAGGAGCATGCGCCTGGACTAGTGTGTTGTTTGTTGTCAACATGTTGCGCATGCGCATGCAGGCCGTATTATGGAAATAGCCGTTTTTGGGCCGAGGTGGGACCGTGGTGGGTCGATTGTATCGAGTGAAGTATCAATGTAAAGCAGTGGTGAGGGAGCATCCGACGGGAGGGGTGTGACGTCCGTTTTCAACATGTTGCGCATGCGCAGTCTGGCCGTATTATGGACATAGACGTTTTGGGCTCCAGGTGAGTCCCTAGTGGGCCTATGGTGTCGTATGAGGTATCAATGTGAAGCAGTCGTGAGGCAGCAGGCGCCTATGTTGTTGAAACACGGACTTTACACCTAACCCATGAGCAATCATGTAATATTTTTGGGTCCAGACCATTTCTGTTTCAAATGAACGCCCGCTGCAACAAGGATGACAGATGAGAGAAAAACAACAACAACAACAACAAGAACAAGTTTTCAAATAGTTTATTTTCCCCTCCATCATAACATACCCACGCTGGAAGAGCCGCGTTGGGTATGTTTACAATCCAAGAATACTCTTGTCCAATCAGAGGCCGTCCTTTGAGGCTGTCATATTCGTTCTCACCCGATACATGTATTCTCGGCAGTCCAATCAGAAGTCGCCGTTTCAGAAACTTCCACCCTTTTGTTCTAGTCCTCGTCGGGCAGGCCTGGATATTCGTCGGGCAGCATGTCTTGAAACAGTTGTTTGCGCATTCTGATAGCATTTTCCAGGGCCTCGGTGGGTGGTAACCCCATATCCTCTTCCAAGTGACGCTTGGTCTTCATGATGGACCTGTGCGTGGGGTCACCTTTCATTTCAAGCGGCAGCAGGCTATATCGTTTATAGATCGCCATGGCTGTTTTCCTGATGCAGGGCCGCATTTCGGTGTACGCCTGTTGTAAGTTATCCTGTCCTTCGTCTTCGATTACCGCAGCATAACTACGAATAGCTTCATCCACAATACGATCCCAGAAGGTAGGTTCTCCCTCACTTTCTTGGGATGTAGGCTGACTATCTGAGCTCTCTGTATCAGTCAATACACTCTCATCAATCTCTGTATCAGCATCCGCCTCAACGGACTCCTCGGCGTCTTCAATCCCATGTATATTGTTCTGGTGTCGCATGATATCGTAATGTCTGGTGAACGTGCGCTCGCACTCAGAGCAAATATAAGCCATGTTGACGGTTGAACGTCGACTGTGCGTGTTTTGGGAATACGCGTGCTTTTATAGACGCCCGTCAACGCTTAGCTTAAAGCTTCAACGCCCTAGTGAATTAGCTCAGAAGCTGTAATTTTACTAGATACCAATACCTCGAAATGGAGCGACGCCCGTCAACGCCCGTCTCAACGCCTTACCGCCCGTTTCAACGCCCGTCTCCATACCTGTCTCAACGCGTTATGCCATGTCCATCATCACTGGACGTTGATGTTGGAGGTTGAAGAAGATAAGTTCCCGTCTCCAGCTGGGTCTCCATAAAGGTTTGAAATGCTTCATGCAGGGTCAGCAGATTCTGGGCACGGGTAGTTGTGTTGGTATCCTCTTCGGGTACTATCTGTTTCTTATGCAGCAGAAGACATACCCGTGTCACCCATTGGATGTCATCTATGAGCCTGGTAAGGTGACAACGCATGCGTTGGTCATTGATTCCACCTTGAGCTCTATCAATAATAGCATCGACATTGGTTTTACGTAACGCTTCGGCTAGAATATCCTCGTTGTTGAGTTCAAACAAGTTGCACTCTGCAGTGCTCATGGTGAAATGAGGGGACTGGTGAGACGCTTTTGATTTTAATGATGCGTTCGAACAAATGTTTCTTTTGTGCTATTGCTGTGACATACGCCGGTTTCCAGTTCATGACGCTGTTCTTTCGATTTCCATATGGACCGGGTCCTTGTCCAGCAATTTTATATGGGTCAGGAGGTCGGCATACTGCTGACGTAAAGCCCGTCGTAGTCTGGGTGCCAAAGTATTATGGGCTAACATTGCGGCTTCCTCTTTCGAATACCCTTTGTGTTGAAACTTGTTTTCTGTGGCCTCCAACATCTCGCCCAGCTCGGCGTCCATACTTTCTGTGAACAAATCCTTCCATAGCCTCGAGTTCACATTATGTTCATACCCTTGTACGGGTTCGGGTTGGCCCTTCACGGTTGGGTGGTATTCGGGGACTAATGGTATGAAGGGGACCTGATGTACGGGAGCGGATTGTTGCTGCTGCTCTGCCAGGAGTGGACTCGGTGGATGATGTAGGGGCTGCGGTGATGCCTCGCCGGGTAACAGGTGGGTCGTCAGCCGGCGATCTTCGGGGGTATGGGCTTTTAAATCTACGAACAGGTTGCCGTACGGACGACTTGTCGCTCCTTGAAACGCCTGCATGAAATGGTCGATGTTCTGAGGGAAGATTCGACTACCAAACACACGGATTTGGGCTCTGTCGATGGGGTTGGAGAACAACACAAAGTATTGGCAGTTCAAGGCAATATCTCTGGACGCCTTCCCTTGAAGAAAGAGATTCTGAGTCAAATAGATGACGGACAGATTCCGATGATGGGACCCTTTGGTGAATAGGTCGGCAATTTTCGAACTGTCCTTGGCCGCACTCATCAGATCATCGAGCACTACCACGTTGGTCTGCTCGGAATCGAAGTATTAGGGTTCGTCTATGTCGTGAGGAATACCTGGGACGAAACTCACATTCTGTAGTCGCGTAGTTTCGTAGGCGGGCTGCCATTGGCTATAACACCATACAACGCGTGTATAACGGATGGGCTCTTCCTCTAAGAACTTCAACACCCAGGACGTCTTTCCACACCCCGTAGGGCCGCTCACCGTCATCGTATAAGGATGCTCTACTGCACTTGGTGGACCTATAGCGGGACTCGGTGGTGTCTCTTGTCCATGCGTTAGGCGCATATGTCTGAGCATATTGTCGCGACGAGAGAAGGTTCTCTGACAGAACGGACATGTACACGACATGGTACCCGATCAACCACAGACTAAGGCTAATGGTGTATAACCGGCCTTATATGACAACTCACTGAACTTCATCCTCCTCCTCCTCCTCCTCCTCCTCCTCATTCCTCCTCCTCCTCCTTTTCCTCCTCCTCCTCATTCCTCCTCCTCCTCCTCCTCCTCCCTCCTCCTCCTCCTCCTCCTCCTCCTCCTCCTCCCTCCTCCTCCTCCTCCTCCTCCTCCTCACTCCCCCTTCCTCCTCCTCCTCCTACTCCTTCTCACTCCACTTCAAAATGTTATAATAAGGGGAAATAACTGATGTATCTATGTTGTGCTCTCTGTTATAAAATGTGTTTTTTCATACAACATTGTGAGTTTGGGTTCTTTTTGTATACCGTCGTTAACCATTTTCGGTCGTATTGACCTTGATAACTGGTATATATGGCCAGGTGCCCTCGTTGCCCCTGGCGGCAAAAACCGGAACTAGGGGGAGATAACTGTGGGCTGTCAGGGGACCCCGGAAGTGAACCCCATTATTAAGATCCACTTTGTAAAAGGGGATGTGGACCCTTATTGACCTACTCCCGACACGGGGCGCCACCCGTCCCAGTAATAAAGTTGCACCATTATTAATATCCGCTATTGTAAAAGGATAAATTGGGGCCCATTTTGCCGCAGATGGCCACCAGGGGGCGCCACCAGTCTCGTGACGTCACTTGCGGTGCCGGTCACGTGACGGGAAATGACCTTTGATCCCAGGCGCTGCAACTTCCGGTCAAGTGACCGGAAGCCTGGGGTCAAAGGTCATGACAAGAGAATGACCACCCAAAACAAAAAATGTTTCAAACAGATAGTTCTACTGGATGCTGTTTGGTAATGTTTTGACTGAATATGATAATATTTGCATTGTACTAGTGACATAAGTTTCAGAACACAACAATATATATTTCTCAAAAACATCGGACAAAACGTTCTCAATAGATGTGTTGGGACATACAATAGCGTGTGGGTTGTAATAGCGTGGGTTGGAAGCTTATATTCCTCCTCCATAGAAAAATATCCAACAGAATCAGTACTGTACAGCTCGGTTCACTAACAAGGAAGGTATCGCTGAAGGCAAATGCCATTCCAACATTGTGTCGTGATGGCTACGTCGACAATACGATGCCAAGGGCCTTCGAAAAAAGAAGACACATCGAAGATGTAAGTAGTATGAGCGAGCACATGCTCTGCACTGCACTGCAAAGCCTGGCCAACACGGTATGGGACGCAGTAAATGATAGATAATTAGTCGTCTACTTTGGAGCTTGCCAATAATCAGCAGTTAACTCTGCATACATTTTCTTTTTCGCATCGTGTAGAACAAACAGAACTCTACAAAATGACTACCATTTCTCTGTGATATCGATAACATATCACGCTTGAAATAAATTTGTAATTCTCTCCATCTAAAACTTCATTACAGTTGTTTCGTGTACCGGGACTCAATTACATAGGGACGTCATAATGTATTCGTGTTGTCTAGTACAAAGGTCAACAATGCTGTGTACGGTCATAAAGGCGTGCGCGGTTTATCATTTGGCAATTTCACTGGGCATGAGATTTTAGCGACACTCTCAAGGACCGCCTGTTATAACTGTATTCGGTCTCAATGACCTTTGTGCTAGTTAACATGAATACATTATGACGTCTTCCTATGTAATTGAGGTGCAGTACACAAACAACTGTACTGGCGTTTTATATGGAGAGAATGAACAAGTTATTTCAAGCGTGATATATTATCGATATCACAGAGAAATGGTTATCATTTTGTAGAGTTCAGTTTCTTATACACGCTGCAAAAAAGAAAGTTGTTGCGGGGTTAACTATTGATTTTTGACAAGCTCCAAAGTAGATGACTAATTAAAATGGACAGACTTTAACTGGATTACCACAAACAAAACAGGCCTATAACACACCACTACACATCCTGGCACTCTATCTGTAATTTTTACGTGGGAACATGGTCAGTTAGGAGTGCCAAAAAGTGGGGGGTCCAAAGATATTCGGGCCCGCCCTAAATCAAAAGTTTAAGTTTCATTTTCCTACGAAGTAGGCTACAGATCGCAAATTGTCCGGTAATGAGTCAGTGAGGCAGTCAGTCAGTCAGTCCATACGAATCCTTTCGTCGGCAAAATAAGGAGAGCCATTGACATTAGAACCTTTATTTTTGGCATGAACGTGCATTAGGGCATTGTTACCAGCAAGTTCTGATCTGAAATAATTCTGATTAAAATTAGATTTATAATTAACACTTCAGTATATTGTTATAGATATATGTAAACTGTAGCCTCTAACGTGTATCCTAGTTCACATCCAAACATTCCATCACTGACCACATCAGGCGTCAAATTACCCACTGATGGTGAAGTATTCTACATCAACCAATTAAGTCAGTCTGGTGCAATAACCCAGCAGAAGAAAGAAAGATGTGGTATCATCCTTCAGATTAGTCTGTGTGAGCAACAATGATAAAAGTTTACTGACGGTGAAACAAACCCATGACGGCTGTTTAAAGGGTCTTAATTTAGTTTCTTTGGGTAGAATTTAACTAGATAAAGTAACTTTGATCATCATGCCAAGAAAACTGTGGTCCGTTTTTCTCCAGCGTTTTATCGCGTTTAATGAGTATCAGTTTCGAAGAGGGAAATACTTTGGAGGGAAATACAATTTTGATAGCAGAAATATGACCCCGCCATTTGCTGATTAGAGCGATAAAACAGGGTAGGCTAAATGGACCCTTTTCAATGCAGTATTTCTTGGCATGGATGTGAAAATATGAGGACATACTTTGGGTTTTTTTTTGTATCTCTTGAATATTGACTATTTATCACACTTGGATATAATTTGAACAAAAAATTACATGTGTAAACAAAATATGTCTAAATTTCTCTTGATCCATTTTGATTCCTTGATTAGGGGATACAGAATCACTGCCACGGAGTGTGTTGGTGTGTCACAGCAATGCAATTCCGATTCACACAACGAAGCTGAGGTGGTTTAACGTTTATCAATGAAGAAAATCACCAATCAACCGCCATAGAATATAATGTGAAACAAGAAAACCGGAATAGTACATTCATCAGATGGCCGATACCCAAAATATGTTGTCTCATATATCTAGATAACAACGTGATGTAGAGACGCTATTTATTCGTCTTTGTACCGGTTATGCTCAGGAGAATGACATAGAATCATTATTATCTTGTGCATAGAAGGTGTTGGTCTTGAGTTGAATCACCGTAAACTACATAAATGCTACCTTTCTACCATAGTACTTTATATAAAAATTTGTTGTATTGTTGGGAAAATAATGTAATTCAAAAAGTTGTTTTGATCCTGGACAAGGGCACTGAAAACCATTAAAGAGATGTAAATGTATTTTCACACGTAAATCTTGAAACCTACTGAACCTATATTATTCATTCTGTTTCCTTTAATTAAAAAATTGTAAAATTAAATCGGCGATCGTTATTTATTTTTGGAATGAAGGCGCATTAGGAGACTTCTACCAACAAATTCTGAGCTGACCTACTTTTGATGAAAATTTCTGGTGATTTTTGATGAAAATCACTGGCGATTCTGACTTGGGCGGTGCCCATCTTAATATAGGCAGGATTTCAACTGGAGGTGGGGATTTCCAAGAGTTCAGTGACGTTAGTCACACTGCCATGTATTTAAGTTTGGAAGCACATAATGATATAGTCAATTTGACGATAACTTATGTGGTATAGACGTGACTCGACATATGTTTCATTCCTTTCGCCTCCTTTGCCCGGTCATGTCCGTGACATATCATGCATACGGTTCATAAGGGTCATGGCATCAGTAGTGTTAATTCACTCACAATATCACAGGAGGAGCGAAAATGGTCAAATGCTTGTTACATGAATATGATATTCAATGTAAAAAATTTCATCTGGCGAATTAAAAAACTTGATTTACAAGTTTTAAATTGAAAATTAATAACTGTAATTACTTCTGAAGAATGATTCTGAATTGAGCTCAAGACGTATCAAAATTTAATGCTCAAATTCCTAGACACCTGCCATTTGTCATGTCTATGACTTGTCTTAAATCGAAGAGAATCCCTTTTTTTTAAATATTAAACTTAAAATTTACAATTTCATTTTTTTTTGAATTCCTTACTTTAAAATCTAAATCGGAATCTGTCAAAACGACCGTCAGCCATAGACAGTGTTCATTCCACAGTATTCATTAGAGATAGAAGAGACATAATTATTCACGTTTTGCCCGGGGATTCTGGTCCCTTCTAGTGTATGTTTATGCTGTATATACACTCGTAACGAAACGTTGCCTCAGAGGTCCTGTAGACAGGATCGTACAAGGTGAATTCGTAGGCTGTGATACCTTAAACTACCTAATTATCTACATCTACAATGTATATCCTGCCTTCTCCTATATATTAGGCAAAGGTGTATGCTGTTATAAATTATATAATAATAGCGTCATCGCATGGCCCTGGTTTTGAAACAATGATTTATTCCAACCCAGAAGACAAATGATTTCACTCTGATATATATCACCCAGTCACGATTTATATCTCATCTTACGAATGGGAACCCCAAGAATTTTTATTTTGTGGCGAACAAGGGGGCTGTAAACCATTAAAGAGCTGCCCATATATTTCCACACGTTCCTATAGTATCAGAATTGTAAAACATTAACTACACGAATATTAAAGTTACGAAACGTAGCCTCAGAGTCCCTGTACAGCAGGATCGTATTTTACGATCAGTGTGCGATATTTATCCGCTATTCGTCTGTTTATGGAGAGACTTAAACCCCAGATATTAATACCAATTGGGTGACAAATAACCTCTAATAATGTTTTGTAGAACCCAGTGAACTCCCATGACCTCTTTATCCATTTTGTTTTTAGGTATGCTGCAAAGGATGGCCTTTCTCGCATATAATTGTTCTACGTTTTATTTTATCAGGAGATGAAATTGCAGAACGCTCTTTCTATTTCTTCAAAAAAGTGATTAGATGGGTTGGGTGGATAAGAATTGGTAGAACTAGCGTTTTGATAATCGTCACCTTCCCTATTGGTGTGAGAGTGCGCTTGAACCAACTCCCAAGCAATTTTTTGACACTTCGTAATTTCTCTGTGTAATTCATATCAATCATATCATTTAAATTAGTACTGAACCAGATTTCTATTAGTTTAAATCCTCCCGGGTCCCAATTTATCCGGAAATTATTTACCACGTTTGGAAAATATCCACCAATGATAGAACTGGGAATACCATGCACGTGTATGGAAGGCCAAATGTCCAAATAATCAGAAACTCACAGTTACTGAATCGAAAACCTAAGTTTTCAAACAGAAAACTTAAGTTATCAAAGAGAAAACCCTGGTTTTCGAATCGAAAACTTAAGTTTACGGTCGAAAACCTAGGTTATCTACCACATAACCCCGAGTTTCTCTTTTCCTAACCTCGAGTTTCTATTTCTCAACACCGAAAATCACAATTGTCACTAGAAAACTTAAGTTATCAAACCGAAAACCTAGGTTTTCGAATTGATAACTTAAGTTTACGGTCGAAAACCTAGGTTATCCAGCAGACAACCCCGAGTTTCTCTTTCAATTTCGAGTTTCTCTTTTATTTTTGGACATTCGTGAAGAAAACTTGCGATTGTCGTAAAGTGAAACTCGACTAACTAACTTCGAGTTTCGACATCCGGGTACTATGGGTTTCGCGCCCTTTCCCGCATGCTGACTGATTAAAACGTCAGACAGAACCACAAAATCAACATATATTCAACAAAAGGATAACTGGGATTATTTATTCAATGTAGACTATCCTGTATGTCCGAGCCTAGTTTATACAAGCATTATTAAAAACTGGGTGTTGATACTCAGAACTAGTCCTTTAGTCAGTTTAATAGCTATATATATATATGCTGCAGACTGAATTGGGAGAAATAATCTAGTTGAAAATCAGCTATCCGGGCAAGCTGACTGATCGAAATAAGACAGATCAGTGTAATTCACACCAGCAAAGCACATTCAGTGATATACTTTGGCAGATACTTCGGTGACACACAATCTGTATCTGGGTCAACAGCGATTACTACAGGCATACGGTGAATGTTATATATGTGTGAGCAGTTTGATTCCGTATAATTAATTTCGCCACGTGGTTCTCCCTGCATTTCTGATTAGTCAACAATCGGAAAAGGCGCCAAACCCAAAGTACCCGGATATCGAAACTCTAATTTAGAAAGTCGAGTTTCACTTCACGACAACTATCAATTCGAAAACCTAGGTTATCGATTAGAAAGTGTCCAATAAAAGAGAAACTCGGGGTTGTCTGCTAGATAACTTAAGTTTTCTAATCACAACATTTTCGGTGTTGAGAAATAGAAACTCGAATTTAAGGAAAGAGAAACTCGGGGTTGTGTGGTAGATAACCTAGGTTTTCGACCGTAAACTTAAGTTTTCGATTCGAAAACCATGGTTTTCTGTTTGATAACTTAAGTTTTCTGTTTGAAAACTTAGGTTTTCGATTCAATAGCTGTGAGTTTCTGATTATTTGGACATTTGGCCTTCCATACACGTATGAATATTATTTACCACACGTGGTATTTATCATGGAGTCATTGAATTCGGAAATACGACAGGCTTCTCAAATCTCAGGGCCACGTTACCGCTTTTAATCGATTAATTATGTTTATTGTGATTGGGGGGGGGGTTGTCGAGATCGTGTAGAAAAGCTTCACGACCCCGACCTCCCCCATTCAGCATAATTAATCAATTAAAAATGATAACGAGCCCTTCTGTCACATGCTTCAGAAATGAGAGGCAATATTATTGTTTAATATTTCTATCAGCCATTTCTTATGAGTGATTCCATTCCATGATTTACTGGTTTCCATAACCCGATATGTTTACCAATATTTGTAACATCTAATCCTGTGTACAGTATTATTTATTTATTTATTGATCATATTTTCCAACAGCAGCAATACCAGTGCCGAAGCGCTGTTCTCCCCAGGTCTGCTGATATATAACGATAACAATACATGATAAATTCAATATAAACAGTAAAAACATATAGTTACATCATATAAATCACGTTATAGAGATAAACTGATAAGAGTTTTGGAAAATTGTATTAAAAATATAGTCAATATAACAGTTGTAAAATATTTGCTTAAAGCGTAAGAATCGCGTTATGTCTATTTGACAGGCAAGAATTTTGGATTATTATACTAAAATAGTATTGTGCATGTATACATGTGTGACTATAGCCACTGAGTCATTGTGCTCCTTGACATAAAGTTCATGAATCTGCTTTCTGTAACGATTGTTTAAATTGGATTCGATTACGTGTGGAAAACCCAGTGAAATACAACCTGTGGAAATTATATCCCCGTTATACCATCGGTGGATATTTTCCAGACGTGCTAAATAATTTCCACGTGGGATATTTCCTGGTTGAACAATTGGTCGAAATGTTCACACGATGAATTTACCAGTCAAACCATTGACTGTAGGCCTATTCACGTGGAAAATAGAATTACCACGCGTGGAAAACCAGAAGTTACGACACTGATGGCTTTTCCATAACTGGTTTACTCCATCCCCAATAAAGCTGAATTCGTAGTTGTTCAGACCAGCTCCATGTTTACACTAAGGCTGTCACAGGTGTGTACATGGCGTGCACGTACTTTCTGTCCTATTGCCCCCATTATATTACCTTAGTCCTTTCTGTGGTAAAGTGTTCATAGCACGGACGATGGCAATTCTTCTAACGAAAGATCAACTTGCAGATTTGGTGAGAATACTGGAGGAACATCTACCGTCGTCAACTGTGGTAATGTGTTTTCACGAATACAGTATAACTTGTTTGAAATTCGATTGATTGTAGGCTGGTATGTTAAGATATCGACCGGTGAGCGTATGTGGCGTCCGTATTTCACAACACCTAACCACACGCACACGATATAGTACCCTGATAACAATTGTACAGACTGGATGTATGTTAATAATACAATATTTTTAGGTCTAACATGGCCTCATGGGCTCATGCTCCCTCAATTTATATAGCTATTATTCAGCCCCTCCCACTTGCAAAAACACTCCACAGATTCTGCACCCAAGACCGTAAAGTCTATGGACCATGCCTACACGTATCTGTACATTTAAAGCTGTAATATATGTCTGCCTGTCAGTCCGTCCGTGTTTCCATAATACGATAACCGTGCGAAGTAGAAATATAGTATATCTGCCATTCGAAAGGTATTGATGAAGAGAGTGACACATTTTGGACGGGTCACGAGGTTGGTGGGGGGGGGGGGGGTAGTACAACCATGTATTATTTTCTCAGGTTATAAGTGTATTATTCGCCAACCATCATTGGCTTAGACAAATAGGAGTAAAAAAACAGGGCAGTTATATCGCAGCCGCCAAAATAAACATTTCATATTGAAATCTGTTTAATTGTTTACAACGTAGAAAAGATGATATCAATGCCATAGGGGTGGGCCCACTGTCAACTTTCATCTCATTGTAGCTCATGACGACCTGATTTTGTCACATTGCATCATTTGGCCAGAATCTATACTCAGTTTTAGGAACTAGAGAGAACAGATTGTATTACTGACATGCACGATATATCCCATTACATCAGTGTAGAACCTTGTGGTATTCATGTATTCATATGTCGTTTCCATCATGACAAGTACAAGCATCAAATCCTACTTTCAGCAGATAACCGTCGTTTAAATTGTGTTGTCAAATAACTCGATGACCCGATGACCGCTTGATGTAGAGATACAATTATACAGTATTTTGAATGTCTTGCTCATGAGAGTGACATAAAAAACTTTTTTTTATGGCGTCAAATTATGTTTTCCTGTGTTATAAGTATATATGATAGTGTCGGAAACATCTTCTCTAGCCAAGTCGACGTACATCACGTTGCTCTGTACATTGCCTTGGCATACTTCTCTAGTAAAGTTAGAACGTTAATCCTCATTGATGATTGGATGCAGAGACGGTGTGCTGCATCCAATCAGAATGCGCGTTACGTAGTAGTTGGTTTCCCAAGATGATGGCCCCCACTAAGAATGAGTTGTGTCGAATGTGCGGGTAGATACAGGAAGAGCACTTTTACGGCCACTTTCGGTGTTTCTGATCGATTGAATCAGATTTTGGGACACGCTGTAAGATCGAACGATAACGAATCGCCTCACGTGTGTGCCGACTTGAGATTGAAAGGGAACAACTCCTGGTGGCAAAAAATCTCTCGCCGTTAAAACTTCCACTAGGTGGCGCAGAGCAGTATTCCTCTGTCAAGATGTGTCGAAAATGGAGTGGGGCACATGTACAAGTACCGGTATGCTGAGGTTGTACGTATAAATACGAGTTTCAGATCCTGCATTTAATAGAAAGTCCTCGTCCCCTTCGTATTTTCCATGCCAAACAACCATGTCTATACCATCAAAGCCGCAATGTCCATCTATCCGTCTGTCTGTCAGTCTGTCTGTCCGTCGGTCACTCTATCTCGCCATCCATAGGATCACTTGCGGATCATGTTTCACCATTATAGCGGAGCGATATCCGATACTTCACCGTAAATTGTTCGGCCTGCATTCGGCGGAGAATAGACTCTAGATATCTGATAAATTACAGGTTTTTCGTACCACGTTTGAAACATGCATTATCTGGTCTTACGACAGAAAGAGATACGAATAACTTCCGTATCATCCAAAATGTTTTGAAAATCTGTAATTTTGAACGAGTAGGAGAGCACATGACTCGAAAATGGCAGGTTACGTTGGGGTTACGTCGGTAGAGTTTACCTGACGTAAACAATTGACTGACGACATCACGTGGTGTTGATTTCTGGGGATTTCCTCTTTTTGTTGCCGAAAGTATAGGCTGGAAATGGACATGCACGCTCTCAGGTTCTGTCTTACCGAAAATAGATGACCCAGATGGTTACAGGTTGTCTCAGTCTGTCTGTCTGCCCGTGTTTTTATAACTCGATAACCAGGAGATGTAGAGATACAATATGCCAACAATTCCACAGCTGTTGATCAGGAGAGTGTCAGATCTATTTTAGACCAGGTACCGGGGACAGGGGAATCGACATGGACGATAAACCACATGAACTCAGTGCAGAACCTGATGGTACATACATGTATGCAGAGGATGTATTTAGTGCGTCAGCTGCAAGCATCCAATCCTACATTCAGCAGATCGCATTCGTCCAAAATGTGTTGTCCCATAACTCGTGATGTAGAGATACAATTCATACACAAATTATACGTCATGCTCGGGAGAATGACATAGAACTATTTTGGACTGGATATCCAAATTGTGTTTTCCTATTTTATGAGTATACGATACACGATATAAAATTAGAGCCAAAACTGAAGCGGGGCCCAGGCACATGTATACTGAGGTGTATGTATAAAACGAATATCTGATCCTGCATTCAATAGATAGCCATCGTCCTCATTGTATTGGCCTTGAATTGAATTACAATAAATTATATAAAAGCCAGCTATTCTACTATGGGACTCTTGAGAGTCATATAAATTACCGTAAAATATTTAAGAATAACCTTGTTGGAAGAATATTGCGGATAAAAAAAGTAGAGTACCAAGATAATATAAATGTCCAAATCATTGCCGAGTTAATCATATATATCCATATCGGTTAGCCAAGGTGTGGATCACGGTAAAATAATACCGTGAACTCTGCATGGAATGAGTTTGTAGACTTGTGACACCTTAATCTACCAAAGTATTATCAAGTATATCGAGGGTCGTTTCCATTACTTAACTCGTGACTTCCAGTGGATGTATGGATGAGTGAGCCCGATATAATGCTATATTCTCATGAGGTTCACATGAGCAATCACAACCACACCAATACTCAGATCAATTCTACACAAGACTTCGACTCGAAATTGATTCAAGGAATATTAATAGTACATTACTGCATTACTGGAGAGGGATTGGCGTTCCGTTTTCGGTACGGCTTATAGCGTTGGACACACAGGTTCTCGTCAAATCACCGAAGATAAGCAACGTTAAGCGCGGTCAATACTGGAATGGGTGACCGGGTGCTGTACCGGCTGGGCTGATCAATGTCCAGGGTAATAGGAACTGTGAACATCACTCGCGTGTTCTGGCACATGTAGGCATCGTCGTGATATGAAGGAAACAAGGTTGAAACTGACGTTAAACCCTATATACTCACTGTTTCGTTTTGAAAGAAATTAGATTGTACAGAACAGTCATATGTCTATCATGTGGTTGCTTTTAGTTCGAATAAATTCTTTTCGTTATTGATAGGTCTTGAAAGTTGAGCTCATGGAAAGCCCAAGTAGCAGAAAGCCCAAGTAATTCGTTAAAAAAGAACCAACGAGGGTGCGGACAATCACGTCAATGCTGGCATTCACAATGGTTGTGAGGTAATACTCAAATGCACGTCGAGACACGGTGCTGCTTTTCACAAAAATAGGATTGAACCTATTTGTAACCCTGCAATTTCTTTGGTGCGATAAAGCAAATTTCTTCATATTTTCTACACGAAAATATAGTCCATTAAAGACAGTCGACGAAATTCAGCGCTCCGAAATCGGTATTCGTGTAAGCAGAAGTGGCATTGGATGTTTAATCTCGGAAAATTACGTGCCCCTTTTGTTAAAACTAACAATCAACTATATTAGTTATTTTATTTTGTCGTATGGTATTTGTATGTATAAGATTAACTATAATTTAGCTATTGTGCATGATGGGAACATGGTCTCATTCTTCTGCTAAAAGTTTACGTGGCTCCTTTTCGTCATGTCTATCAGTCGGTAAACTGTATAGTATACATACATGTATATACATGTAGCCAAGGCCCTCTATAGTATTTTAAGAACGAAATTATAATAGTGTGTGTGTGTGTGTGTTTTCCTTGTTTACTTCTACTGACAACGCCTAGATGCTTTGTTTCAGTAATTATATTCTTTATTCAACATTGTCCGCATAAATATGTATCATATTGTATTCAGCATGATATGAAGAATATTTTGGTATATCATACTGATCACCAAATATATAGTATAATTAGACAACCCACATTTTTTTTTAAAAATCAGTACCGTGTAATGGACACCTTAATTGACTGTAGTTGAAGTAATTACTGTTATGTTACGCTACACGTGTTCTTCTGCAATATCTCTTTTTCCAACAGTGCAACGGTATATTCGGACCGGATAATGGATGCACAGAACAATAGTGTGACGTCACAGCTGTTTTTTTTTATCGCGGATTTATCATTTATTGTGACAATCCTTTCTCAATTAAAATGATTGAGGTCATAAATCAAAAGTAATTCTTATCCCTCATACTTCGATCTTCAAATACACGTTGTATTATTTCAGCAGATATTGCGATATAGAATTTGAAGTTCGACTGAGTCAATCTTTTTCCATTGAGATGTTAGTGGTTAACATTTCACGATCTGAAGAACCGTTGCGACGTTAAGGGTTTCTTCAAATTAAATCGCATGCTGTAAAGTGCAGTTTAAATGCTGAACACTTGGAGAAACTGAAAATGAATAAAATTGCGACTGCAAATTTATAGGTCCAACATCTTCAGTATTTATTCTAAGCTCCTAGATCTATACCTGCTCAGAATAAATGTTGAAAGTGTAAATAAAGTGTCAATTTTATTCATCTTGAGTTACAGACGTCTATATTGAGAGAAACGGTATGAATTTTAACAAAGTATGGCTCATTTATTTTTCTTGAAATACAAAGATATGAAGGCTTCGTATAGAGCTTCCCATTGGTTTACTTGGGTCATTATCCAGAAGTTTGTTTTCATATGCAAAAAAATCATATTTTGAAGAATATGTCATAGGTTTTATGACGTTTCCGCTTCAAATATGGGTGACGTACGGCAAAATTTATAGAAGCGAAGAGAATTAACTTTGTATTGAAAATGGATTATCATTTTGATTATCATTTTCAATACAAAGATATTTCCGTTCTTATGACGCATTCTCTTAACGATAACGATATATAGGGATAGTTTTTGTCCCCAGTTTACATAATCTCTTCTTCAGCATATGCACGCTTTCGACAATTTTGCTTAAAATCATAACTCAACGACTGCATGGGACTCAGACCTGCATCGTCTATGCGAGCATCCACCTGGTCATAATGCCTGGCGCCCTAACCTGGATGATCGCATCCAATTTTCCTAAATGAGCATCTCGAGAAATTATACTCCTGTCTTCCGAGTCATTGCACTTTTAAAAATATGTGTGGTTCAAAGTAAGTAAGATGAGCAATAGTCCTGTAAGATGTTACCTGAAAACTCTATAAGAAAAGGGTTGAGAAGGGCAAAAAAAAAAATTCTGGAGTTTCCGGAATCCATATCTTTGATCCTAACATCATCTTTGTCATGTGACATTATATCGTCCATCACCCCAAATCAATTTGACGACACATTTTATGGTTTAGACGTGACGGGCCATATTTTCATTGCCTCTTTACCTTGCAGTTCCTCGCCCAGTCATATCTTTAGCATATCATTCTGATTGTATAGTCCTTAACGACATATTGCAATTTAATCAGTACCGTTAGTCGCTTATAACCTGCTGGTATTGTTTGTTACTGGTGCTTAGTATTCAATATTATATTTTTCTCCTCAGACTGTAAAAAACTATTTTTATATTATATTTTAATTCTGAAAAAAAATCTGTGTCAGATATATTTCACCTTTTCTGTCGAATATGTGCAGGTACATTCTGTTGCCAAGTCTGTGTCGGAAGGAAGATGGCGTGGTGTTCAGTTCTGGGTATATCAGTGGCCACAGCCAGCTGTTGTCATCACGCGTTTGGAGGCAACAGACCAGGTACGGTAACTAAAAATTTTCAATTAAATTATTCTGTCAAAACGGTATAACAAGTATACCAATTAGTAGAGACCAGGGTTAAAATGAAAGGAATAACCAAACTCATTGATTTCTCCTGACCTTGGTTGGGTTAACGGGTCCAGTAGAACGGACTCTCTCTGTTGGAAAATTCGCATTTATGTAAGGAAAGAAATTTGGCAGCTTAACTGCGTCGTATATTGCAGGGTAATTTTATGATTCAAGATGACAGCCATTTCTGTCGATTGGTAGTGCCTGATCTTAGACAATTGCTCTACCTCAAGTTTCCCGAAATTGAAATGTTTCTTATAGTAAGAATTATTTTCTCATATATCCAATACTGTTTTGGAAGGGTTGACCCTGTTTGAACTGCTGCAATGCACTGATTGGTCACCATAATCGGGCTACCAACCTAATACTCATTCTGCTATTATTTTGCGCGACAACGGTAAGGTATCAATTCTGGATCAATCTGATGGTAACAGGAAACGAAATACATGTATGCAACCATTTATAGAGATTCATCATGATGAATTCATTTTGAGTGATAATGGTGGCCATTGATCTAGCATGACATTTCTTTTAGTAGACAGTGTATTAAAAGGTGACTATACAACCAAAAACAGATAAAAACAATTAAAGACCCACCGGTATATAGATTTATGAACACTACTCTTGTAGGCTCCCCATGACGTTTGCATCTTCGCAGTTGATCAAGACAAGATGAAGACAATGTTGGACGATCCACAAATAGTAAACTGGAAAGACAAGCCTTACTTCTGGGGTAAGTTTTTATCCCACATCAATGCGCAATTTTATCTTTAAAATATAGCGGTCAACTGTGACTGTTAAAAGGACCACAGAAGATGCGTCAGATCCTAAGTTTTCTAACTACAGTCAGCTTGAATTCCCAATATGCATAAACGTAGATAGTATAATAGGGGTTCTAGAGCAGAGATCTTTTATGTATAAGAAACCGAAAGAAACTCTCATGAAAATACTCGGGTGATGCCCTCAGAAAATGTCCCGGCCCGGGCTATGACCCCAAACTATTCCTCCAGACAATGCCAACAGGCAAAGTCGCCTATGCTCCCAGATTGTATGATGCCCCAGATTAATATCCCAGGTATGCCCCTGTCTTTTATCTTCATACCCACAAAATTCATCATCACGAGTCCCTGAGCCAGGGTCGTATGTCCCATGCTATTATCAGAACAGTTCAGTTTGACACGCCAGAGTAAAAACAGTTTGTGAGTTTCGGTCACGAGATATTACCGTTACCCTGTCGAGCTAAACATTTTCACACTCGTCTGAGTCAGCTTCTTTACGAGGATCAAAACAGAATGTCATTGATAACACTTACTTTATGTTCGAAAAGGTATTTTCCGACCGATGTTTCCATTAGCGTGTCTGTCCCCGCCCGAAATAGTACGGTACTGATAATTATTCGAGGTTTGATCCACACAATCGCATACGCGCTTTGAGACATAGAAAAACACAATATTACAGAAGTGCTGACAAATATGCACTTTTAAAAACATTACCTCTTTGATTTTATTGAATGCAATATTAATGTGTTTTTAATGGCTATGTCTAGGCATCGATATGAAACACTGGCCTGTAATAGAAGATCTCGCTGTGAAACACGGCCTGTCGATAGACCTTGGTCGTGATGCATATTCAGCCAGTATCTACCAGCTCGACATTCAAAACATGCCAACTATGTAAGTATATCCTATTATAATTTTGGTAACCGCCTATGTTTGTATTTTGTCCGGTCCGTAAGACCAGCTTTGCTTGAAATAACATGAAACAACGCGTACGGCAAGACTGTATTGGTTAATTGGGGGCAATTTAAGCAAAAAATATGGATTTATAAAAGGGCTTCAGACGCCCACTGCGGACCGGAAGTTGGTTTTGCTCAAAACACCGTGAAAAGTTGTCAGGATAGCATGGGGTGGGGGAAGGTGACTTAAAAAAAAGAATGAAATAAAAAGGGACTATTGACGTCACCGAAATGCACTTAGGATAGCACTAGAGTGGGATCCAGAAGGCAGGGAAGGAAAAAGGGCATTTAAAGCAGACTGGTGGTCAGGAACATGAACTTTGTCCGGCCCTTATCTCCTAACCGAGATAGAACACTTTTCTCCACATTGGGAACGAGTGTCCGTTCATGGTTGCAATAGAAAAGGATATGAAAAGGGATACTAATCACAAGGACATTTTTATCTAACAAATCGGTTTATCCAAAATTCGGTGTATCAAATTGATTATTCGAATGCTTGCAGTGTTTACAACAGGAATTTGAAATTGATCAAAATTTCGTTCTTCGTTTTGAAATTGTGCGTTGTTTTGATGGGGGGAGAGGTTATGCAGACAGAAGGATATTAAGATACATTGATACATACATGTAAGGCCCTCGCTGATCAATGGTTTCATGAATTTCACGGAAAAGTGGACAAAAACTCATACCTAGACCTCAGACTCACGGAGATACGAGGACTTACAATGTATAGCCATCGCCCCAATGTACGTTTTCTTCACTTGGCTACGCAGATCGAACTAACTGCGGCAGCTATGTGTATTAGCCGTATAGATTATGATGTCTACCCGACCTCCGTGAATCTGGGGGCAAGGTACTAACCTATCCATGGTGGCATCTAAGGGGGAGGATACGGTGACGGGTGTCAAAGGGCTAACCCCCCTTCAAAGAACGGGTGTTACGCTATGAAAGTAACCGTCATATTTCTTTTGGACAAAGGTTATCCTTTCGACCTACTCTGTGTGTGTTAAGAAACAATTATATGTTAAGTGATGCAAACGTTCTACAGGTTATAAAAAGATGTCAGGGCGCGTTGCGTCCTCAAATCCTGGAAGGAAGAGATGAATCCTGCGTTACCTTAGTTCAGACGGACTGCGTTGCCATAGGATTTATCAGGAAAAAAAAGAACCAAACGACGATGGTAAAGATGATATATGAACATGGTTTATTCTTCTCTTACAGGGTACATACGCGATAGAGCAACCCTCCTCATAGCATAGTTCCTTTCCGAGTCAAAATTGTAAATGACTTCTCAGTCAAGATGTTAACTGACCGTCTTTTGAGTCAAAATGTTAATTAAATGGCTTCTGAGTGAAGATTAAATCACTGACCACATTGAGTTTGCTTCAAAAATCAGTTGACATGACAAGGAAATAAACGCTTAAACTGTGGCTTGCGAGTGTCCAATCATTGTTACAGAGGATTTCATAATAATTTACCAAGACATCTTTCAGTGGCAAGAAATTACATGCCTAAAGTGAATCAAAAAATAACATAACATTTTGATACGATCCTGATGATGGCATAAATTATAGCCGAAATATAATATCATATCACATACGACCATGACTTCAATCTTCGGAGTTACATTTATCTTAGTACATAGCATGTAACTTTGCACCTCTTATCTGAAGTTGCCAACTTCTAATAATATGTTAATTTCATTTGGTGTGTTTCTACGATTCTCATTGGCTGAGTGGCTGTTTGAAAGCCCATCACCCAATCAGAGATCAGCATGACAGTCGAAGATAACTTGTAAGTTTACAACTTCTCACACAACAAAACTGTTCAGCTTCACACTTGCCAGATAACATGGCGTGTTTGTAAACATCACATCAGTCACAAATGGTAAACTATTATGAAATCTCCTGTAATATTCACACGAACCAACAGTTGAAAGATCAGTACTGACCAATCAGATACTATATGTTTTATGGTTTGTAGTGTATATCCAATACATTGCGTTATACATTATTCGTTAAAGCCTAGACAATTCAAGTAATTTCAATATGTTACAGATTCAGATATGTGTGGTATACCATCTACAGCAGAATATATTTAAACGTCGGATCAGGAAACCTGACCTCTTGACCAGATCAGTTGGCCGATCAGATCAAATGACCGCTGTATGCCTGTCAAATATATAATATAGCAATGGTAGTAACTAAATATAGCAGGGATACATAAAAGGAAATTAGGGTTACCATAATTAAGTTTATGTGAGGATCAACAAGGTCGCTTTCTTATGTTGATGTGATTATAGTTTTATTGTAACTGTTGATTGTGAGTTATCGCCCTTATATTAGACTCTCCAACTTTGTAACACGAGGTCGATCGGTGTTTCCTCGGCTACCTGGAATTTGTTTCTGAAAAATGTCAGTGATGGATTTGGTTTCTCCAGTTTGCTACAGAAATGTAGGGAACGTCACGTTTAAGTTTTTTCCAGTCCCACAGATTCGGACAATCTGGGTCACGAGGTCGCGCCGAACGAGGTTTCGTTGAACAGTCGAAATCTGGCCCCTGACT
>JAVTVY010006646.1:0-40215 GCA_036873755.1 Hanleya hanleyi | reverse complement strand
GCGAACATCCCTCAAATCGGAATGTACACCCTGAGAACTACAAGATGACACCTTCCAGGACGCATTCGAACCGTGAATAGCCCATCTCGATCCCAAATACCTTCATGTACTGCCCGAAAATGGCCACTTTACTTACTACAACCAACTGCGCCTGCGCAGATTGACGCGACTTGCATTCAAAAAAACGCCATTCTGACTCTACCCCACACAAGCTTCACTTTGACACCCTCCACGACCCATTCGGACCCATAGCGGTCCATCTCTACCCCAAACACCTTCATGTACTGCCCCAAAATGGCCACTTTACTTAATACAACTAACTGCGCATGCGCAGATTGACGCGACTTGCATTCAAAAACACACCATTCTGACTCTACCCCACACAAGCTTCACTTTGACACCTCACACGACCCATTCGAACCGTGATTAGCCCATCTCTAACCCAAACACACCCCTACATAGCACCCAAAATGCCTGTTTTCTATACTACGGCCAGACTGCGCATGCGCAGACTATTGTACACGGACGAACCATTAGCCCAGTCGGATGCTCCTGCACGAGAGCTTCAAAATAAGACCTCACTCGACCCCATTGGACCATTAGGGACTCACCTAGACTCCAACATGTCCACCCCGTATGGCCCCATACACCCATAGCCATGCAGTATAGGCCTATGGGCCTACCCAGGCCTTGGTGACTTTTTTCAAAAATTTCACCGATTCGCTCCACAACACTTCCTATCGTGTTCTAAATGACGAGACGAGTAAAACGAGACCCCACAACCCTACCGCAAATGCATAGAAGTACGTTTCCCAGGGGAAAAACATTGAACCTATACCCCAGTATGGGACTATATGGGGCTCGGTGACTTTTTTCAAAAATTTCACCGATTCGCACGGCGACACTTCCTATCATGTTCTAAATGACGGGACGAGTAAAACGAGACCCCACAACCCTACCGCAAATGTATAGAAGTACGTTTCCCAGGGGGACAAACATTGATCCTATACCCTCAGTATGGGACTATATGGGGTTCGGTGACTTTTTTCAAAAATTTCACCGATTCGCACGGGGACACTTCCTATCATGTTCTAAATGACGAGACGAATAAAACGAGACCCCACAACCCTACCGCAAATGTATAGAAGTACGTTTCCCAGGATGGTCCCATACCTCCCATACCCCATATAGGCATTTTCCCGTAATTTAGGATAAAGTCCGTATTCCGTATTTTTTCAGGAAAATTTTTACATACACCCACCCTGGAACTAGGGGGAGATAACTCTATTGATAGACAGCCCCGTTAAGCCCGTCGACCTATATACCCCTCATACCCCATATAGGCATTTTCCCAGGTTTTTCGATAAAGTCCGTTTTCCGTTTTGTTTTTTTTTCAGGAAAAACTTTACATGCACCCACCCCATTGCCTGAATGCCTCTTCACCTAGGCTTCACTTTGATACCTCACTCGACCCCATTGGACCATTAGGGGCTCCCCTAGCTCCAACACGGCTATTTGCATACCCTTGGGCCACCGCGCATGCGCAGAATGCCGCTATTTCAACCCCACACCCAGTCCATTAGATGCCCCTTCATGAATGTTTCACATTGATACGTCACTCGACCCCATCGGTCCACTAGGGGCTCCCCTAGCTCCAAAAAGGCTATTTTCATACCCTTCGGCCACCGCGCATGCGCAGAAGGCCGATATTTCAACCCCACACCCAACCCATTAGATGCCCCTTCATGAATGCTTCACATTGATACCTCACTCGACCCCATCGGCCCACTAGGGGCTCCCCTAGCTCCAAAAAGCTATTTTCATACCCTTCGGCCACCGCGCATGCGCAGAAGGCCGCTATTTCAACCCCACACCCAGTCCATTAGATGCCCCTTCATGAATGCTTCACATTGATACCTCACTCGACCCCATCGGTCCACCAGGGGCTCCCCTAGCTCCAAAAAGGCTATTTTCATACCCTTCGGCCACCGCGCATGCGCAGAAGGCCGATATGTCAACCCCACACCCAGTCCATTAGATGCCCCTTCATGAATGCTTCACTTTGATACCTCACTCGACCCCATCGGTCCACTAGGGCTCCCCTAGCTCCAAAAAGGCTATTTTCATACCCTTCGGCCGCCGCGCATGCGCAGAAGGCCGCTATGTCAACCCCACACCCAGGCCATTAGATGCCCCTTCATGAATGCTTCACTTTGATACCTCACTTCAAATCTCATCGGTCCACTTTCTTAGCTCCCCTAGCTCCAAAAAGGCTATTTTCATACCCTTCGGCCGCCGCGCATGCGCAGAAGGCCGATATGTCGTAACCCCACATCAGCCCATTAGATGCCCCTTCACATAAGCTTCACTTTGATACCTCACTCGACCCCATCGGACCATTTTATCTAGGGACTACTTTTTCTCCGCGGAAGCTTTTTTCCGAGACCGAATCACCGCCAAAACCGCGGCCAAACCGCATCACCGCGGATGAATACATCCTGAATACATCCTCTGCAGCAATTGGAACTCTCCTGGATTGGAGGTAGCTTTTGGTCCTTCTGCCGGAACTATATTGCATTTGACCTCTGGGACCCTCCCGTTTCCTCCCTGCCGCCAGGGGGCGCTGCGAAAAAGTTAACCCAATTGACGCTTTGTATACTACTGACGGTTCCTTTGAAGAAGAGGAGATCTTGGGGGTGTCTTGCACCTGGATCCAGTGTAGCCGTTGTATGCGCTGGATGCATGTGTCCTGTATTCCTCTGGGAGTGTTCTACGACCCTGTCGCACTTTTTCCAGACAGTAACATTCAATTTCTTTGCCACTTGTGTGATAAATAATTTGGAAGGTTCCAAAGTTATCATTTGGGATCCCGTATTTTTTCAACGAGTGCCTCTTTTGCGCTCTTATCAGATAATATATGGACAGATATACTTTGAGTGCATGGATTTTGAAAACGCGGCGTTCAACCTTTATACGCGAGATCAGTCAACATGTTTTGTTATTGCAAACTTCAAGCAGAATTAATCTCCCATATGTCTGTTCTATTATTCACTGCTGGATATCAATTATCAACTTCAACTTCAACTTTATTTTCCACACTGGTCACAATTCGTGACATAAGTGGTGAAGATAGGTAGGGCCTATATACATTTCGTGCGGAGGTGGTATCAATACAGTGGTTACAATAATGGAAATACAATACTATTTTATTATTATTAATATTATTTATTATTTTAATCTTCATTTTATCAAGTGAATTTCTACGTTCCCACCTCGAACTTCCCTTGATATATCTGGCCCATTCAATGAACTTATAAATAGACACGAGACGTCACTGACCTCGAAAACATTTGAAATCCGAAATGGGTCGCACAAGAGCGTTATTGATTGGCTGACCTATATAGTGGGCTAATACAAACACCATATTACGAGGAAGGACGCCGCAAATAGAGGATGATGTCACTGTACTCACAATCGACGTGTACATTCTGATTGGCAAATCTCTCGTTCGTTGGTGAAATCAACACCTCGGATTTTGAACACTGAAGGGGGGTAGCCTAGATAAATCAAGGCAGATTCGAAACTGACTGGATAAAATGAAGATGGGCAGAGGCTAAATCAATAGAAATCAGTATCATAACATATCTTGTAGGGGCTGCATGTCGGACTAGCCCATAGACTGAACCCAGCCCCTGTTTCATAATGTATTTTAAAGGGGAAACAAAATGAAGTAACTGCCTATAAGGAAATGCTTGAAATATTTTTTTCATTTTATTTATTTACTTATCAAACGTATATATTTATTAAAGATCATTTTTATTATTATTAAATAGTACATATGAAATAGAGACTCATCCAGTCTAACTAGCCCAGAGAGTGTCAAAATACGTTTTCGTGCCCAAGATGGCTGACGTAAAGCAAATCGTAGGGCCGTAGCTGTGTATGAAAATTGCTGTTTTTGAACTTTCTATTGGGTTGCAGTTTTATTTGATTCTGAATGTAAATATTTTCTAAATTGCTCTCTTGTTGACGCTCTATTCTGTTATATTTCCTCTCATATATGGACGTTCTGTCGATTTGGAATTCGAGTATTATACGCATTTTAGAACTGTTTAAATATTGTCAGTGTAAATATGTTGTGTCAGTTCGATTTCTTGATAATATATTCAGAAATGTCATTGACGAAATTACAGCAATGGACACGGATTTGACAGTATAGCCTCCAAGATTTCTTACTCGGTTTGGCCTGATTTTCTATAAACCTGAGTACAAATGTGTTATATTCTCTCAGTGCTCTTCTTGTGTATACTTTTTCTATGAAGTTTCGATTTGATGTACGGTTGTTAAGACGTAAATAAACCAACGTGAACAGTACCAGAAAGATAAAAACTTCATAACGTAACATCACATAACAGTTGGTTGGGTAATCATATGGATTAAATATTAATCCGTCACGGAATATGGCCTTTTCAGCTACTCCTACAATGAAATTATGATAAATTTCAATTATACAGCAAGGCACTGAACTATTTTGTTGGATGTTATAATTCCTGTTCAAGCACCCGAACCTCTAGGCCCATGCATGCCACTCCCCAAACTTCACGCATTCCCGTTTTGAATTGTTAAGTTTTAGAAATTATATTCGCACTTAACCACATCTCGAATATGCCGTCTTACGGGCATCTGCTTACGGGTGTGTGTTCTTTTTTAAACGGTGGGAAGCAAATAGAAAGATAGTATGCTAATAACAGAAATATAACGTGCGAAACAATGATGAGTAAAATATTATGCTGGAAAGATTTTTTTCACCGCAAGGCCGTTTTCGGTGGATTTATGCAAGGTGAAATAATTAAAAGTTTAGTAGAGACGAATATGTTCAATTCGAAATCTAGCTTTGTCAGGTATAAGCCTAGATTTATGTCAACAGATTACGACGAATATAAATGATATCGTTGCTATTTTGCAATGATATTGTAGCTTGGTTCATGTTCTCAATATTTAACATCTATACGGTAACGCTGTTGTCACGTGACGGCGGAGGTCATTGCGAAAGCGAGGCTGGATCGGAACTGGCTCCAGTGGGTCGGAACTGGCTCCTCTCCTTCGCGAATGGTTTTCGCTTAATATTTTAAAATAATAAACCTCTAGGTTCATAAATTCGACTGTTGGTGCTCCAAATAATATACACAGGTACACATTTAAATTCGCCATCAATCAGCTTTTTCATGAATTTTATTTAAAAAAATCACTTAGGTGGGTCGGAACTGGCGACGTCACTGTACTTGTGCGACGCCAGACACATCACAGGTTGTTATCACGTATTGGTAACAATTAATTTGGAAAATATATGTTGCAACACTGAATATTCCCTGGTTGGTTTCCGGTCATTTGAGCCCTCCAAAGAATAGTTTGATCATCATAATATCTATGCTTGGAGGAGGGCAGATTGTATTATCACATGTGTTGATATATCAGCTTGAAATGTGCACGTAATGGTCATCTGTGTGTTCCAAAGTTTGTCATATGATGTCGTAAGACAAATACTTGGCACACACACAAACATCAACACACACACACACACACGCACACACACACACACACACACATCATCGCAATGATGATAACCCTGTCAAATAAAACTCATCTCGCTACTCGCCAAACTGACGTCTATAAATCGTTATCGTGCATATTGATTATCTCCTCACTAAATATTCATTTCTTCCATAATGTCCACTTCACTACTTACCTCAATGAAGGTTCCACTTGTTGTGATTAATCTATAAATCAAAACACCAGGAATGAAGATGATAGCTGTACTGGCCATGGCCCAACCCACACCCACAGCCCAGCCGGGGAAATGATATACTCCGGACTTCCTGTTATAGGTCAGCTCAGGGTACAAAACGATATCCATTATAAATAAACTCTGGGAAGAAGAAAATGGAATAAATATGAAACTGGAAATATGAGCATGAGACAAACAAGTTCAAATTAACGTCTGAAATCATCAGTATTATAAAAGGCTACAGTGGCAAAGTTGATATCAATTATGTGTCCAATATCATATGTAGTCATAGTTTATCTCATTATTCTCTAATATGTGTATCGGCTAATTTCATTAACTTGGTCTTAACGATGATGTTAATATTTATACCGAAACTGAAGTTCCATTAGATCGTCATTAATGGGATTTCCTAGCTGTATGATCTGAACTACCGGCATCGTTCAGTCACGCAGCCAAACAAATTATTGTATATTGAATACACAAATCACTGATTATAATCATATCCAATGAGATGATCTGGTGTAAAAGTTTTCACGGCCCCTAACCGTTATCATAGAGTGAATAGGGGACATACAGAGTCGAGGTACGAGTTCGTCTTACCAGTGCAATGAGCGGAGTAATCACTGACCAGCATGCTTTGAAGTAGAGTGGTAAACGGAATCCCAACATATATTCGAAATTATTCTGTATACGAGAAATACCTAAAATAAATATACACAAATATTTATTGAAATATCACTTGTTACATCTGTTAACCGTATCCAGCTACAGAATGCGACTCGGAGGTTTCTTTCCCATTGGGTTAGATGCGAGCTACTGATAATTCTTTTGTAATCTCTCGGATTCCAGTTCATGTCAAAAAGTGCTTCATTTCATGAAATTTGCAGCTCTTTTGAGCAATCTATCCAACTGCGGCTATCAGTCTTTAATTCATATGGACGTACTTTCCTGCAAAAAAGGCCAACTTGAGCACTAATATTACACTCAAGTGTCTCTGGGACTCCCGTCACTCTGGGATCGTCGTTTTCTGTGACTGTTACGTATCCTCAAAAATTTCCAATTATTTTTATAATTCCTTGATAAGACAAAACTGTTTTTACTTACCATAAACATATGCGACGACCACACATTCCAGAAACACTATAAGCATAACTATGCGGCCAGCGCAGTACCACTCAAAGAGTTGCTCCACGTAAATTCCACCCTGAAAAAATCATGACTCAAGTATTAATAAACCGAGTTGAACTAATCTCCCAAAACCAGTGCAAACTTCTAGACTGAAGAAATATCCTTATATTTCTCCTCATGAATAGTTAAGCTGCATTCTTTGAAAATTAACCCTATCTGGCCTGGGCTTTTTGGGACCTCTTGAGCTGAGCGGCTGAAACTTACTTCAATATACTCTTGGGTCAAGCTCTACCAGAAAATGTAAAAAAATCCAAGATGGCCGCTGTGATGACGTCACAGTGACGTCATTTTCAAAAACGACATTTTTGATCGATTTTTCGGTCAGATTTTCCGATTTTTTTATTCATCCAATTTTTCCGCAAAAACTGCATGATAAATTAGTAAATATTAATTTGGTGTCAAATAAAATAATTTTTGCCCACTTCTCATCGCGAAAAAGCAGAAATTTTGAAGAAATATGATGAAAACATCACTTTTCTGGTACCCCACGTGGCCGTTATCTTGAATTTACCCAGGATCCTCTGCTGGAGGAGTTATGCAAATAGGCTCAAGATGACCCCAATATGACAAACTATAAAGTCACGGAGATTTAGCTCTCCATATTTTTAACGTTTTATGAGTCCGCGGAAAGTCCTGGTAAAGTGGGGGGGGATTTTGACACCCCCCTCCCCCAGGCCAGGTAGGGTTAACACATCTGATGTGAATTTCATGGTGTAATGATGTGATGCGCGTTTAAACTGCCTCCGAATTCAGTAAACCTATATGGTGTGATCATGAAAATGTCATATCGACTTCCTGCTATGCCAAACACGTGTGTTCCCGCTGATAATTGGGAAAGGAATATTCCGCCAATTGACTGACCAGTTAATACGGTGTACGATATTTGCTCACTTTAAGCGTCCAAAATCAAACGAAACGAAAACTGATGTCGTCACTCGCCCACTTGGGATCTGCATCAAAACGAACCTGGATAGGCGGTTCGGTAGCCGGGAACTCGAGTTGAATGTGGTGTAGAATCCCTTGTGGTTGACTGACTCGTTTCGCTTTGTTAGTAGTATAAAACGGAGAGTCCGAATTCGGTGAGAAATGAGGGAAGTCGAGGAATGCAAGATCTAGGTGAAGTCATCACCGGAAGTGATATAATCACTGGAATTTACCTCATCACTGGAAATGACGTCATCAATGTGAGCGACTTTGAAGGGGAGTGAGTAGCAGTCATTCACAGAGCTTCGATCCGTTTTCAGCTTAAAATGTTATGAGCTGTTCATTTAGTGCGCGTTGTTTATTACGCGAAACGTGTCACACAATTTGGTTTCTATCCACGTAGTTTCTTCAACCATGCGATCATACATTTCAATTATGTCATAATAAAAACAGTGCGATATTGTGTCAAGACAAACACAAGCGAACTCTTTTTGAACAGGGTAGTGCTACAAAACCAGCGAAGCTATGACGTGACTTGCGTCAAAACGACGGATTTCTCAATGGAAAAAGAGCGGGATTGACTGGATCTTTGACTACAACCCGGAAATGGAACTGGTATGTTTTATCATGCATGCATTGATCATCCAATCCAAACAAACCCTCGTCCAATGAGACGATCGTGTTCCTCCTGTTCTGCATTTTTAAGGCCATGGGCGGCGGAACCGCCCCGACCACCCCGACCCCGACCACTCCAGAAAGGAGTCGGGGCAATGTCACAGCGTCTGAATGTATAGTCATTCCTGCTGGACAAGTTCGAGTTATATTGTTTTGCTGTACTAAACACCACTGGCATTACGTAATTCAAGATTTACAAAATATCTAGACCTACACCTTTTAACGATGTCCGCTGGTGGTAAATCAAAGTAATTAACATTTTGAATAATGTGTGTTGTTGCATTCATAATTGTGTAATATGAGAAAAAACAAAGAAAACGAGAGATCCTGAAGGATCTTGGCGCCCACCATTGTCCGATAATTGTAAGCTAATGACAAGAGGATCTTTTTGTCCATTGTTACTAAGAACAAACGATTGACTTGTAATTTTGTTTACAGAATTTCGAATCTGAGCGAAAAAGATCGAAAAAGGGACACTGGAAAACAACAAGATATCATCTTTCTAAGTTTAAGGAGTTTCAAGATTTCTAGAAACTGTACTTATGTCGGTTGTTATGGTAAAAGAGAAAAGTTAGTCTGAAAGTGAATGTCCGGAGGATCCTTCGTCTTCGTTTTGGGTACTGGAAGCGAAGACAAATCTCTTCGACCCTTTGGCATGAGCTATGAAACATACTTAAGATTTTATAATTAGGAACGAATTCTGTTCCGTTTACTGGGCTAGTTTGAGATATCTCTTTTAAGATACCATGCTCGAAAATAGTAAGAATGTACAATACTTAATACTGAAGGGATCCGCACAGTAATGTTGAAACTTCGAAAGTGTCTGAATCCTGATTATCTCCCTTGGATCGAAACACGCAGTAGTCTACAGTTGTCGAGTTGTAACGTTGTGTCACAAGAGTGACGTCGCTTAATGTAGCCTGATCCGTCGGCAGACGAAACAGTGGGGCAGTTCACTGGACTAAAGAAAACTGATTTAAAATTTGAAGAAATACATTTTAATTCCGAATTATTTGAACCTCTTGATATGGAAGGTGAAGGTATGGATATTCTCTATAGTCATTATATAGAATATGTCCCACCGTTTGATCCGCCGACTCCTGTGATGCAACGTCACAACTCCGGAATACCGTATTAATTTGAAGCGTAACTTGGATTTTCGAATCGGACCAAAAAATATATCTTGCACAACTAGGCCCCATGTGGGACCTGTGTACAAAATTTCAGAAAGATGCATGAAGTAGTTCCTGAGAATTCACGATAACTATGTTTCAAGGGGAAATCCAAGATGGGCGCCTGGAGGCCATGTTGGATTTTCGAATCGGACCAGATAAGGGTATTTTGCACAACTACACTCCAACGGGAACCTATGTACCAAATTTGAGAAAGATCATGCAGTACTTCCGGAGAAATCACGATAACAAAGTTGCATGGGGAGATCCAAGATGGCCGCCTGGTGGCCATATCGGATTTTCGAATCGGAAAGAAAAAGGTATCTTGCACAACTAGATCACATGTGTACCAAATTTGACAAAGATCCATGGAGTAGTTCCTGAGAAATCGCAATAACAAAGTTTCATGGGGAAATCCAAGATGGCCATCTGATGGACATATTGGATTTTGGAATCGGACCAGAAAAGGTATCTTGCACAACTGGACCACAAGGGGAAACTGTGTACCAAATTTGACAAAGATCCATGCAGTACTTCCTGAGAAATCACGATAAAGTTTCATGGGAAAATCTAAGATGGCCGCCTCGTGGCCGTATTGGATTTTGGATTCGGACCGAAAAAGGTATCTTGTACAACCAGACCTTAAGGGGAACCTGTGTACCAAATTTGAGAAAGATCCATGCAATACTTCCTGAGAAATGACAATAACCATGTTTCATGGGCAAATCCAAGATGGCTGCCTTGTGGCCATATTGGATTTTCGAATCGGACAAGAAAAGGTATCTTGAACAACTAGACCCCAAGGGGAACCTGTGTACCGAATTTGAGAAAGATCCATGCAGTAGTTCCCGAGAAATAGCAATAACAAGGTTTCATGGGGAAATCCAAGATGGCCGCCTTGTGGCGATATTGGATTTTCAAATCGGATCAGAAAGTATATCTTGCACATCTAGACCCCAAGGGAAACCTGTGAACCAAATTTGAGAAAGATCCATGCAGTAGTTCCTGAGAAATCGCGATAACAAGGTTTCATGGGGAAATCCAAGATGGCCGCCTTGTGGCGATATTGGATTTTCGAATCGGACCAGAAAAGGTATCTTGCACAACTAGACCCCAAGGGGAACGTGTGTACCAAATTTGAGAATGAATGAATGAATGAATGAATTTTATTCACCAATAATATATGGGTATAATAACATGTAGGCTGACAAAATAATGGCGGGAATAAAGCCCCAGGGGGCTTGTTCTATCCCAGTTAGGAATATAATTATAAGTATCTGAATATAGGGAGAATGCGAACGGTGAATAAAAAAAAAACTTTAAAACTTTGGGCATACAATCTAAAAATTATCATCGAGAAACGGGTAAAACTTCGAGTAAATAGGATTTAAGCTTAGACCTGAATAGTGATGAAGATTTTATGGTTTTGAGAACTGAGGGTAACTTGTTCCATTCCCGTGGCCCCGTGACTCCAATTGTATAATACGAAAGATTAGAGGAATAGAAAGGTCTATATAAATTTACTTCTTGGTTCCTTGTGGGATAGCGGTGTACTTCAGACAGTTTTGTAAAATAGTTACGGAAAAGAACCGGCATTGTTTCAGGGTGATACAAAAACTTTTGAACCAGGTTTAAACAGGAATATAAATTCAGATCGTGCAGAGGGGTGATTTTTAGATGAGTGAATAGTGGTTGAGTATGCTCGCGTTTCTGCGATAGAGTAATAACTCTGAGGACACGCTTCTGGAGCAATATTAACGGTTTCAGATGAGTCATATATGTGTTTCCCCAGAGGATGTTACAGTAGGATAGGTATGGGTATATCATCGAATAATATAAGATATGTAGTGTTTTCTTATTTACTGAGTTTTTGATAAAGTTAATAACCCCAGTGTTTCTTGCCACCTTCTTGCAAATGTAGTCAATATGGTTTGTCCAGTTTAGTTTATTGTTGAAGAAAACTCCGAGGAATTTGAAACTATTTACTAATTCAATCTCTTCACCGGATATAAATAGCTGTGGCACGTGCCGCAGGCGCTGCTTGGTGGGATTTATTATCATGAATTTGGTTTTCTTTACGTTTAGTGATAGTCGATTGGCACAAAACCAGATATATAGTTTTTCCAATTCCTGTGACATAACATTGACAGCACTGTCGAGGTGTTTAGAAGTATAAACAACACTGGTGTCATCAGCAAAAAGAATGACCTTAAGTAAATCAGTGGCATTATTAATGTCATTAATATATAGTAAAAATAGAAGAGGTCCAAGGATAGATCCTTGGGGTACTCCACAAGTGATATTCATGGAGCAAGAAAGCATACTGTTATAGTAGACACATTGTGATCTGTTAGATAAATAGCTTCTGAACCACTTATTTGCTGTGTCGCGAAAACCATAATGGTGTAGCTTAGTGAGCAGTATGTCGTGATTGACAGTGTCGAAAGCTTTGGAAAGATCCAAGAAAGTAACTGTACTATATTCTCTAGATTCCTTGGCAGTGACCAATATATCATACAGAGAAATCGCCGCGTGAGAGGTTGAATGATTAGATCTAAATCCATACTGAGTGTCAGATATAATATTGTTTTTCTCTAAGAAATCTGCCATCCTTTTTATTGCGAGTTTCTCAATAATTTTACTTAGAGCTGGTAATACAGATATTGGTCTATAATTAGAAAAAAGGTTTGTTTCACCCGATTTGAATATTGGAGTCACTTTGGCTGATTTAAGAGAATCTGGGACAATACCCGATCTAAAAGACAAGTTCGTAATGTGTGCAAGTGGAGCAGAGACAGATTTGGCGACGAGTTTGACGAGAGACATAGAAATACTGTCCAAACCCGGAAAGATCCATGCAGTAGTTTCTGAGAAATCGCGATAACAAGGTTTCATGGGGAAATCCAAAATGGCTGCCTGGTGGCCATATTGGATTTTCGAATCGGACCAGAAAAGGTATCTTGCACAACTAGACCCCAAGGGGAACCTGTGTACCGAATTTGAGAAAGATCCATGCAATATTTTCTGAGAAATGACAATAACAAAGTTTCATGGGGAAATCCAGGATGGCTGTCTGGTGGCCATATTGGATTTTCGAATCGGACCAGAAAAGGTATCTTGCACAACTAGACCCCAAGGGGAACCTGTGTACCAAATTTGAGAAAGATCCATGCAGTAGTTCCTGAGAAATCGCGATAACAAGGTTTCATGGGGAAATCCAAGATGGCCGCCTTGAGGCCATATTGGGTTTTCGAATCGGACCAGAAAAGGTATCTTGCACAACTAGACCCCAAGGGGAACCTGTGTACCAAATTTAAGAAAGATCCATGCAGTACTTCCCGAGAAATCGCGATAACAAGGTTTCATGGGGAAATCCAAGATGGCTGCCTGGTGGCCATATTGGATTTTCGAATCGGACAAGAAAAGGTATCTTGCACAACTAGACCCCAAGGGGAACCCGTGTACCGAATTTGAGAAAGATCCATGCCGTAGTTCCCGAGAAATCGCGATAACAAGGTTTCATGGGGAAGTTCAAGATGGCCGCCTGGTGGCCATATTGGATTTCCGAATCGAACCAAAAAAGGTATCTTGCACAACTAGACCCGAAGTGGAACCTGTGTACCAAATTTGAGAAATCGCGATAACAAGGTTTCATGGGGAAATCCAAGATGGCCGCCTTGTGGCCATATTGGATTTTCCAATCGGACCAGAAAAGGTATCTTGCACAACTAGACCCCAAGGGGAACCTGTGTACCAATTTGAGAAAGATCCAGGCAGTAGTTCCTGAGAAATCGCGATAACAAGAATTGTTTACGGACGGACGGACGGGCGACGGACGACGGACCACGGACGAAAAGTGATTTGAACAGCCCACCATCTGGTGATGGTGGGCTAAAAATATAGGTTGGTGTGCATTTTTTAGCTGCAGACGTTAATTGGACTGACCCATGCTCAATTTGATAACCCAGAAATCATAGGGAATAGCCTTAGTTTTGAAGCATATTCATGAAAAATTCATATAAATAGTATTTAACTTTTTCATATATTCTAAGTGTTTACAGATAATCACAATGTCTATCAAAATTTTTCAAATTGGATGGATGTTGGTGTGCAAAATTCTCAGCTAGATATCCCAATCTCTTAACCTAGGAAAGGGAGAAAACCCAATAGGAAAAACAGGCAAAGTGGCTGCCAAAGCCAAAAAACACCAGCGGACATCCTTAAGGGCGAATTGAACCATAATTCGTACCGTATGTATTGTAACTTGCGTATAACAGTGCCATCGACGATACCCTTATTAAATGTCCAGATGGCGCTGCTGACCTGTAATATTTAACCGTCAGCAGCGCCATCTGTACATTTAAGTGTACAGTCGAATAAATCTATAGGCCTACAAATATCGTTTAGTCTTAGAATCTTGTCGATAAATCTTGGGCGTTATCTACTCTCCAGCTTTCACGAGTATAAACATTTGGTCATTTCTGAATATCTCTCGAAACAGAGCACACCGCCGGGTTTCTGGTGCGCTGCGATGAGGGGAATTTTTAAGTGGAACCTGATTTTCCATGATAAATATTATAGACTTTTTAAATGTTTTATTTGAACCCACATTTTCAACATTTTATCGAGCATTAACATGGTATTTTATGTGCCGGAAATAGCTCAGAATGCATCTCCTGCAATCTAGGACCCCGGAGCTCCCGGGACCTAGGCGGCCCCCGGACCCTCGCCTAATTGTGCTGTGATCGCTGGTCGGGGCAATCTTAAATCGCTTCCGCCGCTCCTGAAGGCGATGGGTCAGAGATCATTTCTGGGTCGATTACAGAAAAAGTACATGTGATCGATGCCAGAAGATTGGGGAACAGTGTGTAGGAGATCTTTGTGCCACAGGTGCAAGATTCGAGAGATCAGAGTGCAGGATGCAGGGAGCTTGGTGTATGGCACAGGGAGTGAAATCCATTATTATATCATTGGAAAAAATATATTGGATATCATTGATCACGTGACCATTTGTAAAGAATACCCGGGTATATTCCGGGTCTGCTGGGTGTTTTGGTTAAAAACACGATTCGCATAAGCTATTATATATGTTCACGATATCAAATCCGAGTCATATCAACTAGAGGCTTACAGTTAGATAATACCGACCTCCTTATTACGCCATATCCTGCTCATTACATTATCCCTTTATGACACTTGACCATACAGGACTCCTGGAGATTAATTCCAGCTTTATGTTATTACGCCAGGCTATTACGTAACATCCGGCTTAATTTGCAGGGAAATCTATATATTCGTGTAGGTAAACAAAGGAAAACCCCAGGTAATGTCATAGTAATGTCAGCAAACTAGAATTATATAGATATGTATATATTAAACTTATATTATGACTCTGTCGAGCGGACTATCCGCATTCTTTGAGAAACCGTCAAAAGCATCACATCGTGAGCACTGAACCATTACCATTTCTGAAGAGGAGGATTGGGTTTTTGATGTTCATATGTGACCATTTATGAATATCACAAACCTAGCTCACCATAAATCACATAAACCATAGATCACACCGCCACCTGATTTGGAGATTATCATCACTGTAAAGACCCATGGTGTGGGCCTTTTATCTACCTGGGAACTTTTACCTACATTTTATATATGTATTGTACGTTCACATGTGCGATGTACGCCCACATCGAAAACACTGTTGATCCGTTTCATAATTTCGACGATCAGCGCAATTAGTTCCCCAATTTATCACTTTGCCCCCTCACAGCATTCAATGGCATAGGCTGGCCATTTTCACCACTATTGTACTGTATTGACTTCGAACTGTTCCCGAACAGACATTTTGAACTCCAATAATGCTAATAGAGTTCTCTTTCATTTGACTAGATTATCGCCATGTAGATTCTATTGTTCTAGACACAGTTTGTTCCATAGTTAATGCTAGATCTTGTTAACGCAATAATCTACATCTGAGACGAACAGAATGGCACTGATCAACAACTTGATCACATATTATTTCATCAGTGTTATCTTCAAAGTTACATATAGAGGCCAGTCATACACCTGTCTTTTTTGGTGTTGGGGAAAGCCGGAGTATTCGGGCGGAATCCCACGAGCACGGCCTTGGACCAGAAACCCAATCTCACATACCACCAAGTCGACATCGTGTACACAGAATCGAACCCGGGCCGCATTGCTGAGAATCTGAGATGTTAACCACTGGAGTAATCTTGTTCAGACGTTTAAAATCATCTGAAGCATCAAATGGGGGAACTTTTGTACCAGGCGTAATTACAGAATAGATAATTTACCTGGCCTTCATCACAATAGCCTATCAATATCCGTGGATATTAGAATTAAAAAAAAAAGGAAACAAATCCAGACGTATTCAACTACACTGTATTCGCACATGGCGTGATCGGCGACACACAGACGACCCACAGACACAGCAGAGCATGAAAGTCCTAGAGCGTGCTACTACTGATCCTCTTCTAACCAACGTTGTCGTTTTGACGATCTGACGGGGGCGGTAAACCGAGAGGAAAAAATCCCAGACCTGTTCATCAGTCTCGCATCACAGTGTCCGAAATTCGTTTGACGCAGAATCCATATCCTCGAAGGCAAGAGATTTCGAGATGTCATCCTAAAATGCCAATACGTTGTTCTGTTCAACAATCCCAATGATAGACAGCAAATTCTAACGTTCGAAAGACAGATCTTTCCTCGAAATATGGCTCATTTTATATTTAAATTTTACGACGCTACATCTGGTTCGTATGATATCTATCTTTTCCTCTATTTAAAATCACATTCAATGGAGAATGACACGCATTTTAAAATTTAATAACATGCGACGATGTCCTTACGCGTTGACACCACTATTCAGAACAAATACATAATCTGATAATGTTATCAACACAAGGTGAACAGGTACTAGTTCCGGTCCCGCACATCAAACCACACCAACTACAGCATGAGCTCCCCATCCAGCAAGTCAAGAATCGATGAATGGGTGTATAGCATGCAGTACATATGAGAAAGGTATTATATACAAAATTCACCCCACCCTGGTTCAAGTGGAAAGAAGATGATGTGTTCAAATACGGTCGGGGTCAGATCACGGATATGAATGGAATGGAACGACGACAAAGAAAAATTCCTTCGAGATGATGAGAGTCACCACGAAGAAAGTATACAACTTAAGGATAAAGCCCAAACTAATAATATGCGCAGTCGTGTTTAAATGTAATGTCTGGAAAGTAATGTGTTTCAATTTTTTGGACAAAAGCATATAACGACAAGAGTTAAACCAAGGATGTGACGAAGAATAATTGAGTGAATTTTTTTCAAGGATGATTACATGCCAGAAATGAGAAAACATCAAACATATCACACTCATTTGATGTATTGGTGTATCATTCTTAATGAAATTAATATTATATCCATGACTGATGACCTTGAGAACATTAAATCTGAAGCAGAAACGTGGTAAGTGTCATTAGAGAGATATATCATCACGATTAGACATATGGAATAGATACTGACAAACTAAATAGTTGCACCTGAAAAAGGTCTTGATATAAGAGAATAATGCTGTTTGTCTGAATGTATCGTCGACTCCTCCCCCACCCCCACCGTGAGATCTGTATAGCGCTTATATTGTTTTTTTTTTATAAATAAAACGATCATCAATTAATCTTGGTATACGTTTATTTCACTTTCACTATCAGCTTTATATTAATCCAGTAAAAATTGTCCTCCCTCCCTCCAATCATTCATCCCTCCATCCATTCTTCCACATTCGGTTACTCCAATTTTCCTCTCCTTCCATTCATTTAATCTTTTCTTCCTCTAATCATCCCTCCCTCCAGTCGTCCTCTCTCCTTCCATTCGTCCAATCTTCCTCCCTCTCTCCCTCCATTCCTCAAATCATCAATTTCCTCTCTTTAATCATTTTGCTATCCAGCTGTCTTGTCAATGAATAGTCAGTAAGTTCATGTTGATGTTTTGACACAAACTATATCCACATATTTCATCTTGAACATCTTTATATAGTAAATAAGTCTATTTCCCCAGCTTTCATAGATTTTCTAGGTGTCTCCGCACAACCCATGAAGGAGAAACCTTACCGTATCCTTTTTTACCGGCGTTTTATGACACGCGATAACTATGTCAAAGATATTGGACCATATTGCGCACGTATTCGGCTAAGCCAATGAAAAGGCTCGTGTCTTCAATCAGGAACAGGTGTCATCTTTGGTGGGAACTCGCGTGAATGCGAGATCTTACAGCGACATAGAGAATGGGGGAGCGTTGATAACACATTGATTTGTTAAGATTGACTCCTCGTACCGATTTCCATTGAGGTCTTCAGTGGTGTTAAATGTTGATCTAATTTATTCCCTCATTTGGATGAGCTACTCTCCTCGGGAAAGATTTCAACATCAACATCGCAAACATACTCTTCTCTCCACATCGTGGTTTAATATCGGTACTGATGATCTGACCCGTTCGGCAGTTTTTCAAATAATGTGTCACAGCCCACTCGACGCAGTGATGATACTAAGTTTAAAATATGTATATCTACTTCTGATTTGGTGATGTTACAAGTACATTTCTTGGGATTTCCATTTGTTTGCCAATACGGGCATATAGATATCTCTAAAAATAGGCCAGGTTATGTAATAATTGAACCGGAAGTTACATACGGGAATAAGCACGGTGTGACGGAATAACATAATGACATACACAGCTGGAAGTCATTTCCAGGTCCCATCTGCAATCATATTTCATATACAATAAGCAGGATGTGGCCTGATGAGAACGTTGGTGTTTTTAGCTGTAATACTCTGTGGTTATATTTAGATCACTCGCACATCTGGCATTCGTTTTTGTCGTGGGAATTGGGATACAAGACGGGTAATTTTGACCATTTACCCTTTAAACGTCTAGTTAAAATGACTCGCAAACTGTACTTCGTAATAATAGCTTATGCAAATCGTGAGTTCAACCAAGAGACTTGGCAGACGCATATGGCTGACAATTTTTTACAAATGACCACGTGATCAAACATGTCCGACAATTATTTACAAATTATTAAATTATATTTTGTATAAATGATTCTGTTTGACTGAATTCCATGGTGTCTGCACCCTGCTCTATGCCCAGCATACTGCACCTTCTGAACCTGCACACGTGGCTCAATGGCCTCAGGCACGCTGTATACAACTCTATAAAATTATCGTATATATTTTTTGGTCTACCTGTAGCACTGGAATTTCTTTTAGATATTACAAAGTGAGAATTTCTTACATTAGTCACCATAGACAGCCCAAGGATGAACCAAATCACACAAACCACCGCCGTTGAGATTTCCTTCCTGGGAGAACCATGAAACCACCTAGGCAACAGATCACCCAGGGACACCAGAAGGGCTTCGGTCTGGTTGAACTGACAACATTCAACAAATAATTAGACAATATCACGAGGATTATAGTGCTCTTCCAAATGGTCAATGGTAATGCTTTCTTCTGTTATATATTTCCTGAGTAATTTATCGACTTTAAGGTGTTACATGCAGAATACTAATAACCTGCAAATGTACCAGTCACAAGAAGAAAACAAAATATCCCCACAACATTACAATAAAGGCCTTTCATTCTAGAGAGTGATTTTTTAATATCAGTATTTAGTCATCTGGTTAAGAGAACATAATTAATGAAAAAAATGTCAGCTCATTCAATTAAACTTTCTCGTGTTAATTTCACCCTTCTTGCTATATAATACAAAACATAGATATTTCTTGATGTGGTAAAACGTGGGGTCGCCAGGAGGTGATGGGGTGGGAATCAGGGTGGGAATATTTTTGGAGGCGCATCTCTGTGGCATTCACATGTTGTTGTTTTTTTGAAAATAAATACAGGTAAATTATGTGTGGTACCACAAGCATTATCTTCAACTTCAGGAGCACTTCGGGCTCGCGAACCGTTGATTCCAAAATAGTCCACTAGTGAGTCCGCCCTATCCCACTCTCCAACCGCTCGTAATACGCATACATGGTTCTGTTAATTGCGTGAAAAATGTCTTTTGTTGATTTTCATCATATTTTGTGTTAACTTGGCACATTTTTTGTTAGGAGTTCAGGCTGTTGCGAAAATTCTACAAATCACCATGTCATAACCCCATAATTGCATGGAAATGGACGTCCTCTACTCCATTAAGCCAACATTCCTCTCTCAATGCGGTACGGTTTAGGCGGTGCCAAAGTGAAATGTTAGAAAGAAAGATTTTTTTTAAATAGTATAAAAATGAGTAACTGTTAGGTACACTGGGTCTAGACGTTAAAGCATCTTAAAGTAGGACGACGGCTGAATTATGAATGACGGACCAGACGCTTGTAATTCGTGCAATGTCGTAAATTTCAAGGTGAAAACTTTTACCTGTTCACAAAGAGAATGACCAAGCAATTCGCGATTGCCCCGGCCACAAGCCCCGATGCCGGGGCTGTGCCGTAGCCACGATGTCGAGACATAAGGCGGTGAGCGGGCCATAGAATCTCGGAAGCAATATGGCCTTGTTGGTTAGAACGCCTGTCCAGTATGACCAGATGGTCAGAGCGCCTGTCATGTATGATCATACGGTTGGTGTCATGGATGACATGCATTCGAGGCCCATCAGGTATGTGTGTGATATTCTACTTTACATCTACTATACCTGAGAATCAATGGCTACAAGTATGAGCATGAGGAAGAATATACAGGACCATAGAGGGGCTAACGGCATTTGAGACACGGCTTCCGGGTACACGACAAAGGCCAGGCCGGGTCCTGTAAATGTGATAGTACTGCTTACAAACCTATCAATATGAATTCAATGGACATACTAGCGAGGGAATGGAAGACAAATCCTGGACGTATTTATTGTAACTGTATACCTTTATAGAATTTAAAACGTCGAACGTGATGCTTATTCGTTTTTTCTTCACCTAACCCCCTTCTCCACCGAGAATACCATAATTTCTTAGTATCAGACCTGTAGTGGAGCAATGTCGTGCACAAAACTAGCCGAATTGTGCACTTCGAGGTAAAAGTATAAAACTTGGCATGATAGTAGCCAAAGATGTCCTGACCATTTTCTGATAAGGATCCACTCATTTTTTTCCAATATGGCCGCCAATATAATGGTCAGTACAGCAATATGATAATACTACTGTTTATTGTTTTAGTCGAGGTCATGAAACTTGCAGCGATGCTTGTTATTAATTCTCTAGTCCGTTTTCAAGAAAGATTTGTAAAATTATTTTCCAAGGTGGTCGCCAAATTCAAAATGGCGGCCATGATAATGGTCAAATTAGTGGTAAATCATCATATAATGCGTAAAGGATTATGTCTGTACTGTGCACTTAATGTATTGTGCTGAAGTCAAGCAATAATTCCTGCTACGAATAAACTTTATCTTTCACAGTAAAATGACAGTCGTATTCAAGATGGCTGCCAAAAGAAACGCATTTTAATATGAAAAAAACAGTCCAAGGACCACTTTCTGGATCTTGGAGCAACGTCGGTCATCGGAAACATAGTAAGAATTCAAGCTTTGGTCCTCATCTTACGGTTTATACGTGTACTCACACGCCCACACACACACACACACACACACACACATGATTCAAGTGTGTACAGGCAGAACGGCGATGCGGCGATTGGTGGCGAGAACAACGTAGGGCTCGCACGACTTACAACGCCATGAGTCTACCATCCACGATGCTACTGCCCAGTACACATGCGAGACCTGCGAGGATACATTTAATCGCCTGGATAGTTTACAGTGCCATGAACGGTTTCTCTATGAGAAATTCAGGACTGTGGTCACCACTTCAGACTACACAGTCAGTTGAGATCTCACCAAAGTGTAATCCATGGACATGCACGCTTGAGGGTTAAAGAAGCCGTGGCGTTTGACTCCATCCTTGAGCCAAGATCCTGTTGGCGAGTATACATGTCCGATCTGCAGGAAGTCATTTAGTCGTAAGGATAATTTACGGGGACATCAACGTTCGGTCCAAAGAGCACCCAGCCATGAATGCCAGCATTGCGGTCGAGTCTTCAGACTCCACAGTCAGTTGAGCCTCATCAATCCGAAAGACATCCACAGTTTGTGTTCCATTTTGTGTTCCATCCATGACTTATACTAATATTTATTCTCATGGTCGGTTTCTGATTGAACAAGAGCCGTCTGAGATCAGCACAATTAACTTCTGATTTGAGAAGAGCAGCTGACTATGCGGCCAAGACACGGACAATAACATAAGTGAATAGTAAACACACCCATAGCGGCTCCCTCAGCGTGGGTGGGCTCTGACGGAGGGGATAATAAAATGATTGACCTGTAATCCTTGTTGTTGTTGTTCTCTTATTTGACTAACCAATCAGAATAGTACATATCACGGACATGATCATGATATCGCCTATAAAACACGTTCTTCTGGATCCCACACCCCCATTCAAACTGTTGCAGAGCCATGACGGAGACACATCCCTATGCCACTCGCATTTTACAGCATGTGACCGTGGTTAACTCACTCATGGGTTACCGAGCAGTGGTTCGGTCCATGTTTGCAGATGGCGACGACAACGAGGGGTGATGCCAGATCCTGGACGAGTTCACAGAAGCGGTCCTCGACTCGATGGCGAGGTGTGCTATCACCCACCACTATACTGGACTATGAAAGCCATCCTTGATGCTTGGGCTATGGACCACGAGTGCTCACGCCGGAACCAGCGACGGCTCGTGAACCTCGCAATGGTCTTTGTTCTATTGACCCTGACGCTGTGGCTATGACAGTTCTGTCTTCCAGCGACAGAAAAGAACGGCTCTTCAGAGCCTCCATGTCTTCCGAAAGAGAAACGGCTAAGCACGATGTTCACACACACACACATACACAAACACACACACACACACACACACACACGCGCGCACTCACTCACTCACCATCGTTAGTGCGTCCATGCCTTAAGATGGGGGTTGGGCACGCCTCACGGGCAATTTGGACCACGGATGGTCCATCTCTACCCCAAACACCTTCCTTCCCACGCCCAAAATGCCCACTTTGGATACTACTCCTATTGATGACATCACCAATGATGTCACAGATGACGTGGACATCCCTCAAGTTGTGGTCTACACACCAAGGGCTCCACAATGACACCTCATACGACGCATTCGGACCAAGATTGGTCCTTCAATCGCTCAAATACACTCCCACGCACGCCCTGAATGACATCTTGATGTTACTACTGCTCAACTGAGCATGCGTAGCGCAATGCGACTTCCAACAAAAACCATACCATTCGTTGTCTACATGCAGACAGCTACCGGATGACACCCAACACGGTCCATGCGGACCACGGATGGTCCATCTCTACCCCAAAAACCTCCCTTCACACCCCCAAAATGGCCACTTTGGCTAAATCCTACTGATGACCTCACCGATGACGTCACAGACGACGCGGGCATCCCTCAAGTCATGGTCTACACACCGAGGGCTGCACTTTGACACCTCACGCGACGCATTCGAACCAAGAATGGTCCCTCAATCGCTCAAATATACCCATGCGCACATCCAGAATGACCACTTTACTTACTACACCTCAACTGCCCATGCGCAGATTGGCGCGGCTTCCAATTAAAAACACGCCAGTCTGACTCACCCCACGAAAGCTTCACTAGGATACCCCAACCGGTCCATTTGGATCAAATATGGTTCCCTTGATTCCCACTTCCAAAATGACATCTTTCGTTACTACTGCTCAACTGCGCATGCGTAGCACAATGCGACTTCCAACAAATACCATACCATTCGTCGTCTACATGCAGAGAGCTACAAGTTGACACTCCACACGGCCCATTCGGACCACGGATGGACCATCTCTACCCCAGACATCTTCCTTCACATCCCCCAAATGCCCACTTTGGCTACTACTCCTACTGATGACGTCATCAATAACATCACAGATGACGTGGACATCTCTCAAGTCGTAGTCAACACCCCGAAACATTAAATGGGAAATTACGGAGACACCAATAGCTAGCATCATGCCAAGTTTTAGGTTTCTGACACAAATCAAACAATGAACTAAGGTAATTTCAGTATTTGGCCATTATTATGGCGGCCATCTTGAATTTGGCGGCCATGTTGGAAAAAAATTGTGTGGGTCCTTATCAGAAACTGATCGGGTCATCATTGGCTACTACTATGCCAAGTTTCGCGCTTTTACCTCGAAGTGCACAATATTTTCACCATATTGCTCTACTACTGTGAACCATTTAGCCAATAGTTTTGTTCCCCATAGCCATGTTTTAGGAGAAGCATATAAGCATATAAGTAGGCTATAGGAACACCAGGATGGAGAATGTCCTTTCGCAGCAATCGCCTCTGATAACATATAACTTTTTGGTACAAGGGGCGAACACAGTTTGCGATGAAACTGGCTTCAAACGAGCAGTTCTGTTAAATAACGCATCCACGTAGGTTTTTTGACTTTCCATTTAATCTACACATGCCATTGTGGAAAAATGACGCTCGCCGACTGATGTTTTCTATTTCTGTAGCAAAGACATTAATACGTTAAAGACAATGAGAAACAACATGGAATATGGACGTACCAGAACCAGCAACTTCAGACACACTTAGCTCATACGTGTGTGCCATGAAACCGAGGACCGAGAATACGACAAACCCGGCCATGAAGCTGGTGCAGGAATTTACAACGGCGAAAATAAGTCCATGTCTGTAGGGGGAAATAACCATATTGATGGGAAATTCGGGTGAAGGAATTGTATACATACATGTAGATATCATGACTCGCGAAACATGTACATAGGACTATTGTTTGTAAGCATTATGAAACAAGGACTTTTATTAGCTAAGTCGGAGCTCCGGAGTAAAAAGAAAGATTGTTCGGTAGGAGTAAATGTTCGGATCCAATCTTTTAACTCAAGAAAGACATTTATTCCTTATTTGCAACTCAGGTTAGACATATTTTCCTAATGAAAAGTATAGCGAAACATATGAAAAGAGACAATTATTCTTGAAACATTCGTTCCTTTCACACCTGCTCCACAGATGACGGGGAAACCGGTACGATATTCTCATCTTATGTTCGTTGCACTTTGGCAACATTTATTATCTGAAAAATAGGTGTATTATACAGCTTCTGTTTGAGATAACTAGTCTGAGCTGGATCATTTTCTTGGTCGCGAGATTCAAGGATTTCATAGTGATACTGGTTTTCGTATTACCGTACATAGCAGCTTACCTCAAAATGTTGTGGTGGTATTTGTTGCAACTACCCAGAGACGTATGGATGGCAATTCCTATCGCGTACGAATAGAACACCTGGATTCCTGCCTCGACCCAAACCTGGCAATGACAAATACAAACTGTATGGCAATGGATAGTGAGAAGACGCAGTCAGAGCAGCCTGAGTGTCTAACCATCATTGATAGGATGGTACCGGAAGAATCAAATAAATCTGTTCGGTTTTCTTTAATATAGATGCAATAATAAACTCCCATATTAATTATCATTTTTAGACATCAAGATTCACGAAACCTTACAGCTATGTTTTTGCACAACAGCTATACGTCCACCATAAGCGCGAATGAAGACGTTTCGATCCAATTACGCCCGGGATCTATGAAGAAATGTTCTCCAATACCAGCATGGCGAAAAATCCCCAGAAACCTGAATAAAGTTTGGTTCCTTATATTGACAATAAAGTAGGTGTCGATTGACAGTTAATCAACCCATGTAATTTTGCCAAAATCGAAGATTTAGTCCTAGAAATTGTTTGTAAATAGCTCACAGGGGACCTTTGCAGACAATGAGACTTGTCTGGACGGAAAACTACCATTCAGGGCTACAAAGAGTCCTGGAATATTTCAGCGATTGAGTGTGATTATTTGTATGAGCATGCGGGACAAATGCAATGATGAACTTGTCTGTTACTTTGATAATTCCTGATCGTTGAAAACACCTTTACGGTCTGTTTACATGCTTTGAATCGGCTGCTTGTCATTTCTCATCTTGTTTTTAAAAGTTATAAAAAGATAAACCGGTCAGCACAGTTTCTGGTCTTGATATACGAACAAATTAACATTTTCTGTTCGACATACGCAGGGCCAGGTAGTTTTTGAAGGCCGAACTTCTTTGAGAAGGATTATAGACACCATCGATATGTTGGCCGAAATCAACCAAAACAAAGCAGGTCTTCAGATTTCCACTATGACATACTGTGATGGGTTTCTATTATTGATGTATTTAACGGCTGTATTAAATTACATGTATGTGAATCAATACGATTTTATTGTTAGCGGATAATCTAATGGTAATTATTTCTGTGTGAGCCGAATTATTGATATTCTTGAAACGGCTGAATGTCGTACTGACCTTATCAAGTTTTATTCTCTCGACAAGAAACATCATAAAACCGATAGCATTGTCACCAATTGTATGGGGAACGAAGAGTTCTGATCACCACCTAGCAATATCATGTCGGTTTCCGCCGATTTCATTTTATGCGGGCAGGAATTTACGATTGCAGACTGTCGCACCTTCATCCATGATACTGACAAACTACTCTCAGATCTGGCGTTACAGCTGTTTAGAGTCTCAGAGTTGTCAAATCACATATCTCTCAATGTACCGGTATTTACTCATAGGTCACAGTTAACATACCAACCGATGAGTGTGACGAAGAGGTTGACAAACAGAGGAGTATTGCGACCAAGATGGACAGGTGGTGGAGGTGCGGAATTTTGCCATGAAAATATGTGCTGCTATCGTTCTTCTGTATCCAAAATACATCAGACCTCTGAGCTGTCTGTCAACGTTAGTGGACACTGGGATATACAACTACTGCTCGGAGCGCCCTCCACCATTTCTACAGTTTCCTATGAAGTCGTTTCTCCTAAATTTCATAATACGAGTCCGCCCGTTCTTGACTAACTGATATCTAGAGTGTCACCCTGTTGGACATAATCAGTACTTCAAACGTGCATATGCAAATTGCTGGCCAATCATGCCTTCGCGCCCCTACATACCTATCCTGACAAATTATTGGCAATTTAGTAATATTTTACGATATCGCCTTTGCTTGTCTTGCATTATTTGAAAGGTGGACAACATTTCTGAACCTCATATATCTGTTCGAATTTCATTTTAGAGACCAACTTTATGATACTCGCGTTGAGAACCCAAAATCCTGATTTGTGGGCAAAACTCACCGGTATAAAGGTAGGGAAGGGGGAAGCCATTGACAGGATATCCGATAAAACAGCTAATACATAACAAGTGGCATATAACACGAAACTCGCTCACACCCACACGTTAGCATCGACACGAATACAGAAATTCGGATAAAATACCCTAAAACGTTTTCTCTGGATGGTGGGCCGAATTCTGATAAATTTTCAACAGTTTAACTCCCTCTGTACCGGCATTTTTAACTGTTTCAAGCTGGTACCAACACTGCCATGAACATGAATGAAGCGAATATACTTATCATCACCTACATGTATGTAGTTTCGAAGATTATATTCCAAGCTTTCGAACAAGATATAATATGATGAAAATATTTATCTAGAAAGTCTTTATTTTTGTATGCCAACGACAGGCAATCATTGAACTATATTTCTATGGGTACATTGTACCGATACGGTACAGAGAGAGTTAAGAAGTTTTTCAGGAAAGTTAAAGGAAATTCAATGGTGATTGCACGTCTTTGGAGTCATTCAGAAAATATATGCTTATAATATAATATATAAGGCTTTTCTGCAAGAGTTTTCAAGTATTTCTGGCCAAAGAGCGAAGCCCATTATCTTTTTTTTTTCAGCAGCACAGAATTAAAAGTGGAGAACAACCTGAACCCACTTACCCCTGAATTATTATTGCAGTCACGTATTACATCCGATCTGACCGATATCCAGAATTTATTAAAGTGGTGTGCATGACCAATTGTTCATTTCGGTCTTTTAAGCCCAAGGCCATTTCCTAGTCCAAGGTCGATTTGACCTAGTATTAGATCTATATATTGCTGATGTCAATGAATGTCAGACAGTCTGCTTGCTTGAGCTAAAACCGAACAAAGAACTTGCAGTTCCGAGCAAATGTCCTAAAGCCAGCCATTATGTCACATGTCACAGCCCCGAATCCGACTCTGCCTCACCTTACTCCCCGCTTTGGTACGGGCTGTTTTTTCACCTTTCGTTATGACATCATTCGAACTTGAGGTTTTAATCGAAGTGGATCGCTTCTCACACTTCTGGGCACTCGTTCTCACGTCCATATGCTTTTGAGACAGGCTTCTCTGAGTTATGACACCATTCGAAACTTGCAGTTTCGAGCAAATGTCCTGAAGCCAGCCATTATGTCACATGTCACAGCCCTGAATCCGACTCTGCCTCACCTTACTCCCCGCTTTGGTACGGGCTGTTTTTTCATCTTTGGCTATGACACCATTCGAACTTGAGGTTTGATACGGATTTGATATTTTTAGAGCATCATGATGTCTTGACCACTTCTCTCTTGCAGGAAACTAGCCTGTATTTATGTATACTATGATTGTCTTTTTGAATTTGGTGTTATATGGAATATAGAATAGGTATTTGGATTATGGACGCGGATATTCTTTAATGGACGGCGGCTGAATTATGAATGACGGACCAGACGCTTGTAATTCTCTGAGTGCCTAATCCATCAGGATGATTTTAGAAGAGCTGTTTGTTTTTATGAATATTTTCATTCATTTTCAAATAATAACTCACATTCTGTGCATGAAATACAGTCGGAAAAAACAGCCTTCACTGTCAATAATTTACACCTTATTACATACATATGTACATATACTTTGTTCCTGTATACAAATTTCAACCACATTTTGTTAGGATTTGAAGCAGTTTGCATCCATTATCATTCATTCCATGTATGCTCTAATTTCTTATTACATAACTGTCAAAAAAGGTTCAAATAAGCACTACCTTTTATTAAATTTGTTGATATCCAGTGTAGTGGTGGCAATATATTTTTCTGCTTTTATAATGTTGGTAAAAATTGTTGATGAGAACATTTATATTAAGGTATTTTTGACTTCTGTTTGTAAAATGTATCTTTTTATACACAACATTAATGTGTTCAGCAAACATTGCTCTTTGCCTCAGCCTAAAATTATTTTAATGATCGATATCTCCCCACTCAATTTAACCGTTTTTCTAAACCAATCCTCCAAATCTTAGTGCCAAAGCATTGTTACCTTTGGACAATCGATAATTAAATGTTCCAGTCTCAATTTTACAGTAATCACAGATATCCTCATGAATAATTCCAATTTTATACAGGAAAGGTCTACATGCGTCTCCATGAGGCACATGTCAATAGTCGCCTCTATGACCTAGTATATAGGAGTGAATATAGGCTCAAGTGCGTACCCGTGCGTATTTGAGCTTTCTCTATTACCGATGACGTCACAGATACCGTTACAGATGACGTCACAGTCACGTGGACAGCACTCGAGTCGTATTCTACACCTCCAGACCTTCCTGCGAGAATCTGCATGCTATATTTGGACCTGGGATTTGGCTCTCTTGATCATCCAAAACATTTCCTTGTGCACGCGAACATGCCCGATCACCAATACTCCTCGAATGCGCATGCGCACTATGACGTCACTTCCGGTAAACAACACCCCAATTGTAGTCTACTCCACGAGAGCTTCCCTCAGTTCACATAACGAAATATTCAAAACGACATCATGCATGCCATATTTGGATCAAGTATGGCCAACCTTTCACCAAAATCTACAACAACCGGCGCCTCTAGCATATACGCATGCGCACAATGACGTCAACAGAGACAACACGACAGTCCTGATAACATCCCCAGTCTTATTCTACAGAGAAAGAAATTCAAGACGACACCACGCACGACACATTTCGACCAAGGATGGTCTCTAGATCGCCCAAATAGGCCCCTGCGCGCCTTAATATGCCCTTTCTCTACTACACCTTGACGGATGGGCACCGTGACGTCACTTCCCACAAGATACACTCCAGTCCTAGTCTTCACCACGAGAGCTTCAGGGCGACACCCTGCACGACCTATTTGGATTCAGGATGGCACAAAGATCGCCCAAACACGCCATTGCGTAACAAAAATGCCATTTCCTTACTACTCCTCGATTGCGTATACGCATTATGACGTCACAGTCACACCATGACCAGGACACTGTTTGACCATACACCACGAGAGCTTCAATACGACACCCACCACGACCCAGTTGGACCCCGTAGACCACTAGATGATCCAAACACGCCCTTGCGCACCCCAAAAATGCCATCTTTCGCTAGTGCCCATCCAGGGCACATGCACACCACCTTTCGGTCAAAATCATAGTAGTCTACGCCACTAGAGCTTCAAGTCGACACCCTCATCGACACATTGAGGCCAGGTATGATCCCTAGATGATCCAAACACGCCCTTGCGCACCCCTAAAATGCCATCTTTCGCTAGTGCCCCTCCAGTGCACATGCACACCACCTTTCGGTTGAAACCATAGTAGTCTACGCCACGAGAGCTTCAAGTCGACACCCTCATTGACACATTGGGGCCAGGTATGACCCCTAGATCCCCAAACACGCTCCTGTGCACAACCAAAATGCCGTCTCGCTCTACTAGGCCTCGGCTGCGCATAAGCATCATGACGTTACTTCCGGTCAAAACCACCCCGTGCGTAGTCTACTCATCGTGATCTTCAAGAGGACACCATACAAGACTCCCGATTAATGCAGGATAGTCCGCAATTCGCTAAAAACAGCCCTGTGCACCCCTAAAATGCTGTTTCTGTACTAATACTTGACTATGCATGCAGACCATAACCTCATTCTCCCAACGTCAGAGTTTGTCACCTCCAAACCGTCGGTAAACAACGATGACAATAGGGGATATACAATCTGATGCGATGAGAATGCATAACCTCAACTCCGGTCAAAACCTCACCGATCGTAGTCTTCGAGAAGACACCTTCGAGCGGCGACCCATTGGGGCCAGGAATGTTCCCTCGTTCATCGAAATACGCTCCCGCCTCGCCCTAAAATATCATCTTTCTCTGCTATTCCTCGATTGTGCATGCTCACCATTACGTAATATCCGCTAAAAACACACCAGTTGTAGTCTACTCCACGAGCGCTTTAATATGATCCACGACACATTTGACATAGGTATATATATAGCCCGCCTAGACCCATTTGACTGGATTTCAGATCCGATTTTCCGCATTTTTGACGCGGTGTCAATGCTCTTCCAGAACAATTCCAAAGTGTTTTTTAATGTGTTGCTTCCATCTCTCAACGTACGTTGTTATCCTTACGCTACCATAAGCTATGCATATATTACATGTAACTCACCCGTGGTACTCCAATCTTACTCCAGTCGGGTAGAAGATAAAACTCGATACCTTTACCGGATCCAGGAAGAGTGGCACCTCTAATTATGAGAATGATGATCAGGACATATGGCGCTATAACAGTCACATAGCTCACCTGGCAAAATTAATAAGTTTGGTATAAAGTGTCATCGTTTTTAATACACTTGACGCACGATGATTGTTTTCCGTGTCAAATTAATTGTACTGCATGCTAATGGGTGAAAGAACACGGATTTAATGATATGAACGGCATGAAGACTTATAGACAACGATTTCCCATATAATACTCGTGCTGGGATTGGTCACAACTGTTCATATCAATAATGCCTGCGGTTGATGGTCACAGGCGACGAGTATGGATCTTCGTGTGCTATAATCCGTACTGTATAAATATTCACATTAATGCTCCTCACTGGTTATTTTCTGAATGCTAATTCCTTCTCCTCCACGCTTGTCGCTTTTATTAAATTCCCAGTAGCTGTACACGCGCCGTTTTCACAGTGACCCCACCTCCCCCATATTACGGTAGACGCCATGTTGTGCATGTCTGTCCAAGTGCGCTTGCATAGTGACCCAAATATACACAATATGACGTCTACCGTAAATATGGGAGAGGTCGGGGTCGCTGTGAAAACGGCTCGTGTACAGCAATCACCAGCACTGGGAACTTTAATAAAAACGACAAGCGTGAAGGAGAAGGAATTACCTTCCAGAAAATAACCGGTAAGGAGCATCAGGAGGAATATTTATACGGTACGGGTTATAGCGAACGGAGATCCATACTCGTCGCCTGCATTATTGCTAGGAGCAGTTATGGCTAGTGCTGGGATAAATCATCCCACACACATGAACGCGTGCGACGCAGGTGGCCAGTGACGACGCTTGACACGAGCTGCAGGCAGCATGCGCTCCAGCAACGTTTCTCTCAGTGTGTCGTTGGTATCATAATAAAATCCCGAGTAAAGTAATGATATATCCGATATCATTGATAGCCTTTCATATGTTCTAGAAACATAAGCGGCAGATGAGACATTCGGTAGGATTAAGGGGATCCCAGGTGATATATTTCCCACTCTCGACGGCACGGTTGGGATGTATTCTCCGTCTCTCAACTGGGAATTTTCATCCTGTGATCAAGTTATGGGATCCTCTAAATCCCACCGAATGTCCAATCTGCCGCTTATGTTTCTAGAACATAGAAAAGGCTATCAATTATATCAGATATATTTGTACCCTACCAGTGAGCGATCACACATAGATATCTTTATAGAAACCTCGTTATTCTCGAGGTAACAGAGAGTCTGATATCCTGCAAACAGTGGATAATAAGCTTCGTGCCTTCGCTGGTATATTAATTTAATACATCTGGGTTTTTACTGTTGGTGAATTTTTGGAAAAGATTTTGCGACTGTATCAATGCAATAAGGATGTAATATTTGACTTTACCTCTTTAAGTTTAAAAATTTAACTCACCTTCCCAGATAGTTTAATGCCTTTCCATATACAGAAGTATATCATGACCCAGGCTAACAACAAACATAGAGCTAGGTCCCATTTGATTGTACCGCCGTATTCCACCCCTTCAGAAATCCCCAATACCTTACGCCTGAAATTGAGATATGAAATATGTAGTTTCGAAGTAACGCATAGATCGTATCATAGATTAAAAAAAGAAAGATCATATCAATTTATCTGATATATACATGTATAATATGTCAACTTTAAACATATGGGTAAGTTTCACCAAAAAACACAGTGAGTTTGAACGATCTAGAGCTTATGGCCATGAATCCGGGTCGTGTCTTCGCCATAATGGTTGGTGCATGGAGAAAAATTTCAAAATGTGACGGATGGAATGATTCTGTGAACATCATTCCAAATATTCGTGAATCTACAAAAGATTTCTTATTTTGGTTGAGGTTTGTTCCGCAATCTATCAAAATCGGAACTCCTGATAAGGATATAGTACATGTAAGAGGAGATACCGCTTTTCAATGCGACTTGACATGTTAGTAAATGGAACAATGGCCAACCACTTGTCCATTTGACACCATCGGAAAACATGGTAATTCGCGTCCTTCGTCTTAAATTGGTATTGGAGAGAAACGAAGAAAACGTATACCTGTGTGTGTTCGTATGGAAGATGGGTCTGTGCGTAATGATACTAATGTTGTTATAGATAAATGGGAGAATTGTTTTTCTGATTTATTGAACGGTCATTGTAGAGAACCTGACAGTGAGGAATTGAACTATAATAATGAGTTGAATTATATAAATGACCTCAGATCCTCCAGATCCCCAGAACTATCGGGGTATTACTCTTACACCGGTTAGTTAAAATTTATTGGTGTTTTAAATGAAAGAATATCAAATTGGGTGGAAAATAATAATTTATAAGTTGATGAACAGAATGGATTTAGGAAAGGGCGAAGTGCGAAGTACAGTAGACCAACTCCGAACCTTATCAAATATATTAGAAATCAGATTAAAATGTAAACTGCCTACGTTCGCTACCTTCAAGGACTTTAAAAATGCGTTTGATCTTGTCGATCGCCAAATTATGTGGACTAGGCTTATGGAGGACGGTCTTGATAGTAAAATGAGCTGTCAAGTCTTTATATGCGAATGTAGAATGTTGCGTAAGGGTTAACGGTTTATGTACCAGTTGGATCAGGGCTTAAGAAAGAGTGTCTATTGTCTCCTTTGTAATTCAATATGTTTCTGAATGACGTAGCCGTTAGAATGAAGGCCCTTGGTATTGGAATTAAGATTGATAATGATATAGTAGGGGTGCGGACAGGAGCCCTTAAAGGTCAACCCAAACGGATTTTTTTTTGTCTAAAAATCCTTAAAAATCATAGTTCATACTTCACTTTGTACGAAAAAAATATTGAAAAAATTCTAATCTGATCAGAAACACACGTAATATGGGAGCAAAGTAGGCTTTTTCACACTTTCACAGCTGGGTTGGAGAGTGGGTATGTTTATGGACATCTTCTTGCAAAGATAACTTCCGAAATTATCACGAAACATTGCTCTGACGTATATATATACTACGTGTATATATATACTACATATATTTACGGAACTGTGAATATGACAACAGTAAATATTCAGACAATGTCGGGTCAGAACATACCAGGAGAGTGGGTATGTTTATGGACATCTTCTTGTACGGCTTTAACATAGAGAATACAAGACGGCTGTCCCCCCGTGACGTCACAGCTGGAATTGACAGGAGAGCGATTTTCACCTTTCAAACGGCAATATCTCGCCAACCAGACGGCACAAAATTATGAAAAAAATATCATTATTTTCAGAATCGAAAGGACTATTTTTTTTATATTTTTGACCTCAGATCGTTTGGGTTGACCTTTAAGGACAGGGGCCCAATAAGACAGGAGCCCTTACGGACATGAGCCCAATGGGCTTATTCCAAAAGTGGACACCAGCCCACAACTATATATTTTGATTGAGGAATATCCAACAAATACATGTAGGGGAGATTGGGGTACAGTGGGACAAGCCGTCTAGCTCCTATGTCAAGGACAGGAAGCACATGACATTATTATCAGCAGAAAGCCACCATCCCAATGCAACTTCTATATCGATTACAAGTGAAATCTATCATTGGTAAAACATTAGGGACAAAATAATTGTTTTTGAGCAGTCCAAGTAAATTTTTAGGACTGAGGATGATATTTTGTAATACCAAGTTTTCAGTAGTACTTCAGTGCTGTTTTGTTACTACTGAGAGGATGGGCAAAGGTACAATTTATTTGTATCGATTGATTATCTCAGATGTATGTATTAACTTTTTTTTCATAAAACGGAATATATCATGCACACAGACAATAGTAATCAAATGGTGAAATCTACTTTCATCCTAAAATGCTGTTAAAGTGCATTATTATATTTCCTAGATAGTATAGTAATGACTAATCCTATCGGATTTGATGAGTTTTATTAACACTTTTAAAGTCAAAAGCTTTCATTGGCATGAGAATCACACAAAATATTTTTTTCCTCAAATTTGGTCTATGAGAAATATTTTATGTTAAGCAGGGGTCTAAAACTGTAACTAACTTAACCATCGCTGCTGAATATTCTAAACTCCTATGAAACATATATTACTATATACTTGATTTAAAATGTATTTTGATTATTGTTCACCGCCCCCCAGTGGGTGTCCTAGTGCACCCATATCCGGGGCAAACTGGGACACTTTTTCTTACTTCTTAAAAACGAATTATGGAGAAAAGTATAACATATTTCAGAATTTTTTATATGATTTTGTCATACTAAATATTAGTTATAACTAAAGCTAAATCAGGCTAATATACAGGACAATAATAGCAGAGAGTTTTGCAAAAAGTTGAAAAATGTACCCCAATATCCTCTAAAGGAAATTTTTAACAAATGAATAATTTCAGGAAAAAATTCAGGAATTTTTTTTTCAGTGGCCTTTTTATTTCCATATTTGGCAAAGTAAAGTACAATAAGTCTGAAGATGTTGGCCAGTCTATTTTGCTGTTACCACATATTTTACAACTCTTAAAATAGCAAAGTATAAAAGTACAATAAGCATGAAGTATGAAAACGTTTTTAAATAGCAAAGTATGAAGTCTAAACATGTTCTTGAATAGCACAAAGGAAAGTACAATAGCATAAATTTTAATTAATTTTTTACTTTTTAACATGTCAATGATAAAATAAAACAAATGATTTTTTAAGCAAAATATGATAATAGACTCTCCAACATGTTCAGATTTAGCAAAATATGAAAATAAGAACCATTGGGGGAAAAAAATCGCTATTTTTCCCCTGAAATTTATTCATTTGTTAAAATTTTCCTTCATGTATTTGTTGGATATTCCCCAATGAAAATAAATAGTTGTGGGCTCGTGGCCACTTCTGAAATAACTTAAGCCCATTGGACTCATGTCCACAGGGGCTCTTGTCTTAAGGGCTCTTGTCCTATTGGGCTCCGGTCCTTAAGAGCTCCTGTCCTGGGCCCGAAAAAGTTTCTATAGTATGCCGATGAAGTGGTGTTAATTGCAGGGCAAGAGTTAAATTTGCAGTATTTACTGGATTGTCTACATCATTGGTGTAACGAAAATAACATGATTGTGAAGGTATAGATAAGTCTAAAGTTGTTCAATTCCGTAACCCAGCTAAAGAATGTACATCGCATATATTTAGAAGCGTTGATTTCGAATTGGAGAGAGTTAACCGATATACGTACTTGGGTCTCGTTTATATGTAATATTTAACTACAGTCTACATTTGTTTTACCTAAATTTAGCTAGTCTACACCTTTTTTATTATTATTTATTCATTTTATTTGGATTTTTTTAAATAATTATTATATATATATATATATGTATATTTTCTCTATGTAATATTTAACTACATTATTTAATATTTAACTACAGTCTACATTTATTTTACCTAAATTTAGCTAGTCTACACCTTTTTATTATTATTTAGTCATTTTATTTGGATTTTTTAAAATAATTATTATTATATTTTTTTTCTCTGTGTAATATTTAACTACATTATTTAATATTTAACTACAGTCTACATTTATTTTACCTAAATTTAGCTTGTCTACACCTTTTTTATTATTATTTAGTCATTTTATTTGTTTTTTTTGTTTTTTTTATTATTATTATAATTTTTTTTTTAGTTATCTACAATCTACCATTGTTTTAAGTAATTTTCAGCCAGTCTACATTGATTTTTATGTAATATTTGAGTCCAGCCTACAATTGTTTTATGTATATTTAACTATTTTACGTAATACTAGTATTTAATTATAGTGAGAAATGGTTTTAGTGAAATATTTAAGTACACTTGTTTTAAGAATCTACTTTGTTATCATTGTCATTGTTATTAGTTGTCTTAATCGTCGGTGATATTAGCCTTTGGCTAGCGTTCTTTGTATTTCAAAACTGACGTTAAATAAATATCTTATCTTATCTTCACTGAGCATTTGAACTATAACGAAATGGCTAAATGTGCATGTCGAGCTCTTGGTCTAGTAATTGCCAAATGTGAATATATCGGAGACATGTATTTTTGCAACATACACTAAATTGTACGACATCCTTGTGTGGCCGATCATTAATTATGATGCCAGTATTTGGGGTTTTAATGATAGGTCTTGTATTAATGCTGTGCATCACAGAGCCCGTCGGTTTTGTCGGTAGACCCGTCATGTAAGACAACGTCAATGGGCAACACTTTGCGTGCAATATACTTGGCCCTTGTCACTTCTTGGTTGAATGATTCCCCACATGTAGTCACCTATTGTATGTGTCTTACATGACGGAATTGCTTTTTTTTCTTGGTCTTGGTAAACATGCGCCAAGTGTTGGCGTAAATGGGGACATGGGGCGGAAGCCGCCCATTGTCAGACAATGGGGGGCTATACTTGGAAGATTGTGGGGGCGTATGGTTAACATGTCGCTAACTAAAGTTTTCCTCTGGGCCAATAAGTTGGCATTGAGTAAGTGTAAAAACTGGGTATTTAGAGTGAAGGATTGGTTTCGAAAGAATGGATTGGGACATTTTAAAAATAGCAACAATATAGATACGGTAATAGGTATTTCATAACTGCGTTAGAAGATAAGGCAACCACTCAATATTTGTATTTATGGCAGAATCAACTCGATAGGCTAGAAGCAAGACTGGACCGGGTCTAAATAAATTGAGAAAGTACAGACTTATGAAAAGGGACTTTGGTTCGGAAAACTATGTGACCACTTACATGCAGAACAAGCGCTGGATGAGCGCAAAGACCTCCGTCGAGGCAACAGGGTCCGTAGCGTAATACATCACTGAATAACATACGGCCGGATGCCAAGCTCAATTTTGCATTTGTTGGATGTTAGCTTCATCAATGGTAATTAATCTGGGATTGAGGGTTCCTCACTAGCATGTCCAGACAGGGATGTGAAAGTCACATTCCCAGCAAATAATTTTTGTTTGATTTGACGTGCTTGAAATATTGGGGTATGGAATAGAGTATATTGATGGAAAACCTGGAAAAGTGCTTGAGACATTAGGCCCCATCCCACCCCCACCTCCCCCTGAGAGGATCCCCTCACCCAAATCGACACGTTAGCGGCAGAAATGAGACACCGTGTGCCTAGTTGTTGTACCAACTTGCTTGTGATTTTGTGCTATAGGCCCAACACATCAACACTTCATATTTTGTATGTGTACAGTATAGCATCATCACTGATGAGAGAATGCTCTTCAAAACACACCTGATTTTACCGACACTTCGTTCTGATCTGTCTCAACATCATATGATGAGGATTCAATGCGCTCGGTATAATTTTGTATACTGGTGTTACAGGTCACCTTCGCCTTCACCTTACTGTATCAATGACCATGGACTTGTACATGTATCACATTCACATTGAATGGCGATGACTGATGAGAATATTGCCCCTATGGAACAAATGACTGAATTCCACGCAGCAAATAGAAAGTTCATGTTAATCATAAACAACATACAATTAGTAATACTATCAAATAATTATGTTTATACCTTGTCGACATCAATATATTACAGGTAATATCATGACTGAATCATGGTAACATATATTCATGGGTATTTTTGTCTACAATAAACTGAAGAAGACCCATGCTGTTTATTATATTATGTTTTAAAACTTCACTTGCTAATCTCGATTATGTTGCTTATTGTGAAAATAAATGAAGTTATGAAATCTAGTATGATTGTTCATTGATCTCAAATTAGAAATATCTTCAGCAGCTAAAGTTAAGTCAATCATAACAATATATAACGCCATGGTATTGTTGTAATATTACCCAGGTATTCTTTGTGTTATTATGTATGCAGTTCATTCTGTATGTATTTTATACATGTACATGTAGCAGAATTGGAATTAAAATTTGAAATGAAGTCTGTTTCTAGAAGCTAAATCATTTTAGACACACATTCAAGTCCTTACCTGGTCAAGGGAGATAATTTTCACTTTTGATGATGGTTGTGAAGCATGCAGCAGGACTTCAACTTCCAAGGATATTATCCACACAATCCCATTCTACATGATATTTTTGCCATAGCACCGATAAACTAGGTCCCTTCATTTATGTGTTCTAGATCCAGGAGCTATTGAGAGCTGCAGGCTTTGTAAAAGTTAGATCCAATTATTCTCAGTGAAGCAATGAAATCCGGCATGGTTGTTTTAAGTTAGAATTTGGCATCCTTGGAAATGTCTGACCGATTCACACATGTATCACTCGGCAGGTGGTCATTACATGTGTAATGTTTATTTCCTTAGGAATCAACTGATATCCAATCGGGTGGAGGGCGAGCAAATCACTGGCTCTGAACTAGGTCATCAGTTAGTGTGTCCTCGAATAGGAACGATCGATACCCATATGAGCGTGGGTGAGATGGGAAAGCATGTTTACGCCGTTTGCTCTTTGTGATACAACTCCAGCCATAAAGTTAGAAAATGTCATATGTATCTTTTAAAATTATTTCCTCGAATGAAACATAACAATCTACATCGAAGAGATGAATCAAATGATTTGAAACTTAATTTCATTGTGTAACAGTGAGAAGAAAATTAATTGTATAAACATTCCAAGCCTCATTGAACACAAGCCGCACCATATTTGATATGAATATAACGCGCGTACATTAGCTTAGTTAAATATGGACAGACACGCAAAAATCTCAAAATTTTCAAAAGCCACAAAAATGCCCTCAGCTTGTACAGAGTAAGTAAAAATACTTATGTACAACTTGATGTTTAGAAATGACTGTGTTGAGCGGTTCTATTCCCAACTTCTCTTTTATTCTATGTCATAGAGGACAGGGTTTGGTAGATAATTAAAAACTGTATTAACTCGGGCTTCACATTTTAGAGAATGACTTTAATTGAGCCTAAGATGAAAGAGAAATACACTTATAAAAAAATCTATTTAAAAAAATATCTGTATACAT
>JAVTVY010006645.1:0-39407 GCA_036873755.1 Hanleya hanleyi | reverse complement strand
GAAATTAAATGCAAGATTCAAATTGACTGGACAGTTATGTTACCATCTCCCCGATTTTGGTGAAACATGCACATTGGAACAGTGTTGAAACTCAAAATATACACACCTTAAGCTTGAATGAAGGAGTGGAAAGTGCATACACAATTTGAAATATATGTATTAAGGCAGTGTGACGTCACTGGACCTTAATATGATTGCAACAGACTACCATAGAATACCATGCTTTATTTGCAGTTTACTCTGTGTAATAAAATCGTAAGAAATTACAATAAATATTTTTCGACACTGTTCGCAATGGTCTTTCATTCGATGGAAACTTCACTTGAGGGTTTACGATCACTTTAAGATTGGGTATTTATTAGGAATAGAATATTTACAAAGTATCTAAAAGGCAATTACATACGTTTACCTCAATACTTGTGATTTTGCTTTTTGTCTTGCATGTCTTTGTGAACCAACTGCATTATGTGTAAAAGGTTGCCAAAATGTCCTGGATATCCACGGCCAAAGAATCTACAACTTGGTAACCCTTAAAATGGTCTGTGTTAAACATACGTAAAAAAAAAACAGAATGTGACAATCTGTAAGTATAACATGGCCTTGTAAAAACAAGGAGACAAAATGTTGCATGACGAAATATAGTTTCGGTTGCCAAAATGTCGCATGCCGAAATATCCCAGATTCATTTTGCCTTCAATTCTTGGCTTTTTGCCATACTTTTGTAAACCAAGAGTAGAGCATTAAAATATTGTACGACTCCAGGACATTTGCCCCACTGGACATTTGTCCCACCGTACATTTGCCCCATGGACATTTGCCCCTCTGGATATTTGCCCCACTGGACATTTGAATATCTGGACAATTGCCCCACCAAATATTTTCAAAGTTGAATATTTTTTTCAAAACTAAAACTTTTCCCACAAAAATTTTATTCAAACTTGATTTTTTTCATAAAAAAATCAAACTTGAACACCAAAAGTTGACACCTATTTGCATAATTTCTTTTTTTATTGTATAGCACAGTCGACACACAATGACAATAGAACATATATACATATATACATATATACATAACACAAGTTACAATGTATATATAACATTTATTATGGCTAGAGCACCTCTTGATGATATGATTAAATGTTTACAATTATGTATCGTACATAACGATGATGATGGATCATCGTACATGTCACGATGATCCATAATTATTGAGAACAGAAAGCACATGTTGATAATACAATAAAATCTATGTCCATCTAATAGAATGACCAGCGGCTTGAAGGGTTTGTACAATTGTCTTTCTGCCATCTCTCCGATCGGCGCAAACGTGGAGAAGTCTCTCCTGGAGTGCCACGGTAGCTCGTCGCACCCGTTTTTTTCTGGCGATGTCCTACAGCATCCTGTAGCAGTACTGTTGAAACAATGACATGGTCCTTCCTGATTGATTCTATCAAGGTCCATACAGAAGTATTCTTGTGACCAACAAGCTGTTTAAAACCAATGTTCCAACTTCCGCACAAGTTGTTGGTCCTGTCCTCCCCCGCTAGTGTGATGTTGTTGACATTCCAAACATGATGGGGGGAACAACGGTGCTATCCGTACGTGAACTCGAACTGGTGGTACAACTCCATCAGCTGTTGCGGGAAGCTGGATCCGTCTGAACATACCAGATACATACGTGGAATCAAAATACTGCAACAGAGCATCTAGGCAATCAGGTATGTTGTCTCTAAATATCTCATGCCAGCTGGTACATCTTGTAGATGCAAGAATGCAAGAGCATTGAAAAGAATCAATAAAAAGAAATAAAGCAGGGCATATTCTACATATTTTGGGAAAGGGCCTTTTGGCAATTGATTCGGGAAATACTATCCTAGCACTTCAGGCCGGGGTCCAGCGGCCGCCTAGGCCCCTGAAGCTTCGGGGTTCTAGATGCATGGAAATACATTCGAGCCCATTTCTGGCAGTTAAATTTGTAAAATATTATTCCCTGCTTTATATATTTTTAAGAGAAAATTTAAAATAAAACAATTAAATTTTAAATGTTACACATGGCCCATGGGATGAAAGAAATAACTAGAGCCGGCTAGAGTTAACTCCCCTTACGAATCTCCTTTGTTAACGCATTGAGCAATAACAACAACGATGATGTTTGCGTAAAGATTGGCCAATTTTACACCATCGTTAATTAATATTATTTTCTGCCAAATGAATGCAACAATTAATACGTACGAGACAAACTTTCGCAAGCCAATTTCCCCCTGGAATACGGTGGAATAGATGTGGCCAAAGATGTCAGACTACCCTCTCGCTTCGCCAGATCTAGACCGGAAGTTTAGCAATAATGGGTTAATGCTCGGGACTTCCCGGACGGAGAACGAAGACCTCCGAGAACTACCGAAAGAAGCGATCTTCGCTGCCCAAATGTTGTGAAAACTTTATCGGACGTTGCGCTTCCGTAGTTTGATAATAAAGAAGTTTGGAACTTTCCTATTCCGTTTTATAAGTCCAAATGACATACAAATATGACGAGGAATAACCGCCAACGTTTATTTGAATTTTCAAAATGGTAAATATTTTGGGATTTTTTATTTTTGGGGAAATTTCTTCCAGAAAACTGGGAAAAGATCCTTTGGGAACGGGGCCGATTATCGGTCCCTGGTTGGAACAATGGTAGATTATGCCCTGTAAAGGTGTGAGATAGTCCATTGTGTTAGGTTTCTTAGAGTAAACAATGGTTGAATGAATATAACTGATTAACCAGGTCAGGGAAAAGGACTAACTGGAATATATATCCCAATTGGGATAAAATATCCCACTTTAGATATTTTTTTTATACTTCCATATTTTCAAGCTGGCATATTCTCCTAGTTACTCTGTTTGTTTAAAAACATACAACAGTGGGGATTGATGGGAAGTATACTGCAGCAACAACACGAATAAATAATGCACGGGATTTCAATATCAGAGAGAATAACTTCGGCGAGAAAAAGTCAGCAAAATTATACAGTCGCAATTCAGCGGTCGAAATAACGCCTGTCTACCTGTCGCCGACAAGTCATTTTTTCAAGTGACAACTAAATTAAAATTCCACCTGTTGCCGCGACAAGTAACTATTCTGTCCTAAAAATACTGAATTACGAGCTAATACAGGCCTAACATGACTGAATTGTGTTCCTGGAAACAGTTGTTGAGTTTCGTTTTATTATCGGACATTCTGTTCACTTCGTCATTCATCCCGCTGCCACACAACACGAGAGCTTGGGTACATCAAACTCCAGGATTAATCTCCCGCTAGATTTGCACACGATCCGCTTGAAAGGCAAAACTAATGGATAAATTAAACGAATTGACTGGCACGATCTAGCGCAATCCGCCTATATTTCTATCGACTGTTCATGCCTGGCAACTTCAAGTCGAAAATGAAACCAGAACAAGCTGATTGATTATGTTTTATTTCGGAGAATAGGAGCTCAATAAAACTTTGTCAGTGAGTATTTTAATCGGAAGAAAATCGTGCTTGTCAACACGGGCAGCTAACGTGAACGTTGCGTTGCCTGTGCCGATTTTTACTTGCTCCAGACAAGCGGACAAGCGCTAACGTCTAACACTCGCGAGTTGATCGAGTGAAGGCAACAACAACAACAATGATTTTGCTTGATAATTTGTCAGAACAATTCAACATTTTCATTTGGGAACTCGACTTATCTCTTGAAGAACTCAATATTTATTCACTATAACTCAGTTTTTTTTCGTGCGTGTTTGGCGCGCATTTTCCCATGGATAAAAACTCATTTTGGGGGTAAAACTCCATTTCAAATTTCCCAAAACTTCATTTACCCCTCGGCCATTTTGGCCTCAGGGTATTGTCGTTGCCATGTACGTCCGTCCGTCCGTTAACGCATTTTAGGCAAAACCGCTTGAGATACAACCACCAAATTTTCTACACTTATTTATCTAGTGCTAAGTCAGATGCCTATTGAAAGTGGCTTCCCTCGGCCCATATTTTACAGAGTTCTGCCCCTTTACAGATATATTAATTTCTATTTCTGTCCTATATGCCTGAATATAACCAAATATATCTGCAGAACTGTGTTTGGTATAGCTACTATATTTTGGAAACTTATTTATATTGTTGTATTCTACAAGCCAACAAAGGATTACTCGCCTCGGCTTGGAGTTATGCCCCTTTCGGATGTAATAATCTTCGATTTTGTAGACGCCAACAAAGTGGCTTCCCTCGGCCCATATTTTACAGAGTTATGCCCCTTTACAGATATATTAATTTCTATTTCTGTCCTATATGCCTGAATGTAACCAACTATATCTGCAGAACTGTGTTTGGTATAGCTACTATATTTTGGAAACTTATTTATATTGTTGTATTCTACAAGCCAACAAAGGATTACTCGCCTCGGCTTGGAGTTATGCCCCTTTCGGATGTAATAATCTTCAATTTTGTTATCTGTAGCTGAATGTACAAGTTAAATCTGCAGATCCATGTTCGGTACAGCTTATTCGTCTCGGTTCTTATTTTACAGAGTGCTAAGTCAGACGCCTATCGAAAGTAGCCCTCCTCGACCCATATTTTACAGAGTTATGCCCCTTTACAGATATATAATTTTCTATTTCTGTCCTATATGCCTGAATGTATTACCGGTATATCTTGATCATCCCACATAGAACTATCTCTTCCCCAATTCACACTACACATGGGTCACAATCACTTGGGGAAAGCCGAGGGGTTTTGATTAGATCAATCTCATGTTATTTTCAAAGTCAAGTTTTTAATCGGGGTTACCCACAAAAAAAATTGATAAAACCCTCCTGCTGTTATTATCCTTAAGAAAATATCGTTCCAGCAAATTTAATCTCATAATTGAACATTCTGTTGACATTTCACTCTGAACTCCCTAATAGTGGAACAGTCTGGTGGCAGAAATGAGCCCACTGAGTCAACATCAGGGAGTAAGGACATTGATCTTGGCAATGCAGAGCTAAAGGAAGGAGACAAATTTGTCACTGTCATAAATGTCTTGCGATCGAGTGTGTTCAAATTCTCCAATGCCTGGAAAATGGAGAGACGGGTTGAAATATATGATGAGAGTGTGATGAAAAAAGTTTCAGGAGGAGTGACAAGCTGAAGTACCAGGGTGACAAGTAAAACAAATAGTTACCTGTCACAGTGACAAGTAATTCTCAAAAAACATTTCGACCCCTGCATTGGCAGTTTTGTGAAGTAAATTCTATCTTCTTTCTGTACTTTAGATGCCGAAATTCGCCATTGCCGTTTAGTATGAAAATCAGTCAAAATATCCCAATTAGGATATATTTCAATATCCAAACTTGGATTTAATATCCCAAGTGGGATATATATGATCCCAGTTAGTCCTTTGCTCTGACCTGTTAACTGAAGTCAAACAACAGGAAGAGCATTTATAAGAAATAAAGGTATGAGGAATTAACTTTCTCAACCCATGAATCGAAGACAAATCAAAACAATTACGTTTTTCTCAATAAGTGAAAATCAAAGACAAATCAAAACAATGATGTAATAAGCCCCAATGATTAATTCAACTCTAACACAAGGTTTTTAATTTTATCATGCAAATATATAATTTTTCAATTATGAACATTTATGAACACTATTTAAAAAAAAGCCAGAAATCATTCCATTATTCCTCAACAATGAAATTATCAGGTGGGGCAAATGTCCAGAGGGCCAAATGTCCAACAGGTTGGGGAAAATACCTTGATCGAGGTATTATACCTTGATTGGGGTATTATACCTCAATCAGGGTATAGGGCTATACCTCGATTGGGGTATAGGGCTATGTCAACTCCAGTTGTTATATATTTATGGAAAATGTGGACATCCGCACATACCCTGTCTGCATGGATCTTTCAATAGCATCGATGGCTTCAGTGTTCCATGATTTTCACAACAACTTATTGCTTCACTTTATGCGACTAATCATTCAAATTAGCCATTGCAATATTTCAAAAATGAAACATGGCTTCAAATGACATATTCGATGACATTTATTCCATAAATGAAAATGGAATGCGATGGCATACTTCCATGTCAAGGTCATGGGCAAATTGCAGGATTCGAGATGCAATGCCTAGTTAACAGATCAAGTTTAATTGACAGACACATATTCTAATCTGCTAGCATGTGCACATGAAAAACAGACCTCTGCTCAGTATTCTGACCCTGCCATGTGTGTGTATGCTAGGAGATTGTACATTGCATCAGACAATTTAATCTAATGTATTCATCAGTCAATGCATCTACATTCATGCAACTTGGATATGACTTTGAGATGCAAGTATGCCATCACATGCCATTTTCATTTACAGAATAAATTTCACTGAATATGCCATTTGAAGCCTGGTCTCATTTTTGAAATATTATAGTGGCTAATTTGAATGATTAGTCACATAAAACGAAGCAATAAGTTGCTGTGAAAATCATGGAACAATGAAGCCATAGATGTTGTTGAAAGATTCATGCAGTCCGGGGTTTGCGTGGATGTCCACATTTTCCATTAATATATAAAAACTGAAGTTGACATAGTCCTATACCCTAATACCTCGATCGAGGTATAATACCCTGATCAAGGTATAATACCCTGATCAAGGTATAATACCTCGATCAAGGTATTTTCCCCAACCTGTCCAATGGGACAAATGTCCAGTGGGGCAAATGTCCAGTGGGGTAAATGTCCGGTGGGGCAAATCTCCACACCAGTACACCATATTGTATTGTATTGATTCATGCAGTGACTGTGATTCTGTCATTGACAAGAAAGCTACAGTGATTCCGTAATCACTGTAGCCTAGGTAGTTGATCAGTCTATTTTGACTTGTGTGTGCAGCCTGCAGGTGTTTGTAGACTTGTGCATTGCGTTAGACAGAAAAGGGTTATTTTTTATGGCTGAAAAATCTGTTGCATCGTACTGTCTCAGACTCCGCTCAATCAAGCTTGGAATGCATCATTGGGGGTCCAAATTCCGATGCAAAAGATAGGGTTCGAGAGTTGCAAAAATGGTTGTAAATAAGCGAACGAAGAACTAATCTGGCACTCAGAGGATACCACCCGAATACTAATGCGCGTGTTTGAAAGATGCATTATTACAGATTCACGTACGGTCTTCTCCCTTCTCCAGTTTTCGGCGAATTGTAGAGGTGATCCGACTGTCGATCGGCCATGATGTAAACACACTTCCAGAAATAAATGACACTACTTAATTCCATTGGTGTAAATAATTTAACCGTTTTTAGTTGATAATTTGCAATAATGACAATTCTAAAAAAATGTATATATTTTGGCCCGAAGACATCAATATTTTATGTCTCACAATTTCGTCCGCTCCTAACAGGTGCGCGCATTTTCTGCAGTGTGCAACGGTCAACCGGAAGAAGTGGTCAACAGCGCGAAAGGCGATCGAGGTTAGTAAGAAAATACTTTCCTCCCAAATCAGCCTTTAAAACTGCAGATAATTACGAATGAAAATGTCCTACAGATATTCGTCGTCCTATAAATACAGTGCATATGACTTTGATGACAACGGTAGCGGAATCCGAAACAGCTTTGATGGTGACAAGGAAATTCGGAGAAATTCATCCGATGAAGGTTTGCGCGATCGAACCAAAATCAAAAAACAAACAATATATATTTGTGTCTGTAATTTAACTTTTTTCGAATGTAGATTGTAGACGTTTGAAGTGTCGTTAGTTTCCAATGATCAAACCAACTCGTCCTCAGATATTGGGGGGGGGGGAGGTAGTCCAGTATAACGTGACACCAGGCTTTCTCTTTTAATATGCTGTTGTTTACTGACAAGCCATGGTAGTCCCGTAGGCTTCATAGTAAAGACAAATCAAAATACCTCCGTCAACACATGCGCGGGGAAAACGGCCCAAAATGAAAAAATAAAGAATTTCCCTGCCCACTCACCTTGATATTTCAAAAGACCAGTACCTACTGCATTCATATCACGTATTTCCCAACTCTGGCAGGTGTGATAAAACGCGAGTGCACCCTGGCAATCTAGAGGTAGTTTTCCTGCGACTGAATTTTTCTCGCAAATATGGCTACAATGGAAAAGCCTTGACCTTGGTCCTTATTTGGGGATACCACATGTTTACACAAGTCGTCACATAGTGCGGGGATACCCTAGAGGACAAAGGGGTCTTCCGTTATAACAGATTAAGTTCCTTGTGAGGAGAGATGAACTAAAAATTACTGCTGCAAATATTAGTATTGATGAATTTGTAAAGAATATGGAAAGGAAGAAATGACTAAATTTGTCCTGATCGGGTTGACTTTATTTCAGTTTAGTCGAAGCAGGGTCCGTTTTATTGTTATACATAACGGAAGACCCCTTTGTCCTCTAGGGTATCCCCGCACTATGTGACGACTTGTGTAAACACGTGGTATCCCCAAATAAGGACCAAGGTCAAGGCTTTTCCATTGTAGCCATATTTGCGAGAAAAATTCAGTCGCAGGAAAACTACCTCTAGATTGCCAGGGTGCACTCGCGTTTTATCAGACCTGTCAGAGTTGGGAAATACGTGATATGAATGCAGTAGGTACTGGTCTTTTGAAATATCAAGGTGAGTGGGCAGGGAAATCCTTTATTTTTTCATTTTGGGCCGTTTTTCCCGCTCATGTGTTGACGGTGGTATTTTGATTTGTCTTTACTATGAAAGCCTACGGGACTACCATGGCTTGTCAGTAAACAACAGCATATTAAAAGAGAAAGCCTGGTGTCACGTTATACTGGACTAGGGGGGAGGGTACTCAGAGATTGGGGAGTAGGGGACTGCGGTAGAGAAACTTCATCCAAGCCAGGGATGCATCGTGGGTTATCTTCAGACTAGTCCTGGCTTCCTCTAATCCCTGACCAAGATGACAACAGGCTTCAAATTTGGCAAATTTGAGGGACAGGGCATATAATTTATTCTCGAAAATTAGAAGTGCGCATCATGACCAGTAGGTAGGGCAGATGATATATTCTAGATGGTGTACGGACATTTCCCCCAGTGGACATTTCCCCCAGCGGACATTTCCCCCATGGACATTTCCCCCAGTGGGCATTTCCCCCAGTGGACATTTCCCCCACCATCTATTTTTAGGTTATTTTGAACATAGTTTTTAAATGATTTGGCAATAACACAATTTTTTTATATATTTTTTTTACATACACTATCAGGGCCATATCCAGAGTTTCTTTGGGGACACCCTTTCTTGTCTTTTGTGCCATTTTTGGGGTGCATTTGTATGTATTTGGGCCCAAGTCAACCTTGCCGCCCCAAAACAAACTTCCATGCATGTCATTGATCACTGCTTTTCTAATGTAAACATCTGAGAAGGGTTGTCAATGTTATGCATTGCATCATGGGTTGTTTTGGGGCGGCAAGGTTTACTTGGGCCCGCATTTGTATGTAAAAAGCATTTGGCTGTAAACTTTGGGCGCCCATACCCCTTAACAGGTATCAAAATGGCTCTGGATATGACCCTGACTATGTGATCCATTATATTGTTTTAAAATGTGCTATATAATATATAATGTGCTTTCGCTGAGGTCAGAGGATTATCACCTCACTAATTAATTTCCCTACATGATCAGACCCATTTTCTAAACTAAATATAGCTGCTTTTATTTCACTTTCTCAAAGTCTTTCTCTGACTCACTGACATAGTTTTTGTGACCGTCAAGATTTGTATTCTGTCTCTAGGTAGGTCAGACAAAGTAAGATCTTGGGGGGAAATAGTGAAATGAAAGTGACCATATTAGTTTAGAAAATGATGTAACTTTTGAGAAGCGTGTCGGTCATGTACGGTAAAAATTCACTAATCTATTGGTCTGAAATACATATTAATAGAATGGCCGGATGATTTCGAGGTGATAATTCTCTGACCATGGTCAAAGACCATCTATAATATACTATCTGTTGTCTTGGTCAGATGTTAGAGGAAGCTCGGACTATCTTCTGACGCTCATTGTAACAGGTTGAGGATAGTTTATCAGTTGAGCTATTGTAGCATGATTGAATGAATGAATGAATGAACACAGGAAGGAAGCAATCAGAGATTGCTCAATTGTATGCCCCCCCTTCCGCTTTAATCCGACACTGCCCCGCCATTGTTCTGTTGTTTATTGGTTGGTGGAGGCCTAATTTGGATAATTATAAAAATTCTGTTTCTGTCACTTTTTTTGCCATGCCTCACATAATACATATTCCAAGTATCAGCCAACAAGTGATAATACGATGTTTCGATGCAAGATGGTCGCCAGGGCTTTCGCCAAATCCGAAAATGTGACCTGGTTATGAGACCTACATTCCTTGGGAGCATATTGTGGTGAAATTATGAAGCGATCAGTGAACTTTGAATTTTGCACCCAATTCACTCTTTTTGGGGCAACTTCATACTTTAACTTCAGGACCTATGTTGTCTGCTTTGGAATGTAGGATAATATATAATATAGCCATTTTTCTGGTCCAAATCGGTTATGGATTGAGATCCAGCCTGGACAAATGAATATATCCCATTCACTTTAGTTTTGATAAACAAAGGGCCATAACTCTTGAAAATATAACCGAAAGCAGAGAAACTTCACGCTGCACACCAATGGATCACTGACCACATATCATGCAAATTTCATACTTGTCCATACAATATTAACCGAGATCCAGCCCTACAAGTCTCAAAGATTTGAAGAAAAAAGGGCCATAACTGTTGAAAATATACGCGAAATGTGGAGAAACTTCACGCTGCACAACTACAGGGCACTGACCACATATCCTGCAAATTTCATAATTGTCCATACAATATTAACCGAGATCCAGCCCGGACAAGTCCCAATTCACACAAATTTGAAGAAAAAAGGGCCATAACTCTTGAAAATATATGTGAAACGCGGAGAAACTTCACGCTGCACAACTACAGGGCACTGACAACATATCCTGCAAATTTCATAATTGTCCATACAATATTAACCGAGATCCAGCCCGGACAAGTCCCAATTCACGAAAAATTCAGGAACAAAGGGCCATAACTCTTGAAAATATAAGCGAAACGTGAAAAAACCTTACGCTGCACAACTGTGGGGCACTGACCACATATCATGCAAATTTCATACTTGTCCATACAATATTAACCAAGATCCAGCCCGGACAAGTCCCATTCACAGAGATTTCAGAAAAAGGGCCATAACTCTTGAAAATTATACCGGAACTCGGAAAAAACTCAATGCTGCACATCTACGAGGCACTAGCCACATTCCATGCAAGTTTCAATCCTGTCCATCAAATATTAACCGAGATATTGCTCGGACAAGAAATTCAGACGGACAGACGGACGGACGGACAAAGCGATCGCTATATGCCCCCCCTCTAGTTAGAGGGGGGGCATAATGAATCTTTATTTAAACTTGATAATTCCATAAGCCATGGCTTGTTTACATGAAAGTCGAGTATTATAACAATAAACAAAGATAATTAAAACAACAATACATATTAAGAGAAGAATAACATTGCAAATAGAGTTTAAACTAAGCGGATACCTGTACTAAAATAATTCAACATAGGAACTGCTAAAAAGAATCTGTAAGGTCGAACATATAATATATAAATGATTGACCTATTACAGCTCAAATGGCCTATACACTCATCACAAACTAATGTTCTGATAATTCTGACATATCAGTTTCATATTTCAGGAGAGTTTTTATCAGCAAACAATGTGTTGTTGCATTGACTTTGTACTGGTCATCATTTATAATTCACAGTTGTGTTATTTTTATTGCTGAACCATTTTAAGTTATGACTATTATAAATACATCAGTGTGAACAGTGATAAAACAACGAAAATCACATTTCATTTATGAGTGGCATGGATGAACTTGAAGAGAAAGTTGTGCTTTGCTACGTAACCCATAAAAATGTTTCCCTGTCAGAATAAGTATCACATACCTTTCATCATGTTCATAGGACTTAGAAAGTTAAGACATGAAATATAATAAAGGAGAAGACAACTGCTATAATCTGGGGAATCCCCACAATACTGAAAGTTCAGGAGTTATTTCCTTCCAAGTATTCAGATAAAGCCAAATGTTGAATTATCAGGTGCCATAGACAAGTGATTGCGAAGAACAATCAGAAAGGAAGTGCTGGACAACTTCAAGGCTGTTTTTTTTTGTGAATTTTGTTGAAAGAAATTGTTATTTACTGCATTTAAAATTGTGTTTATTGATACATTTATAATAGTTATAACTTTAAATTTTCCAGCAGTGAAAACGACAAAACTGAGAATGTTAAATGTTGACCAGTACAATGTGTCCTGGTGTCCAGAAAAATTTCACGGAAATTGAACTTGATACAGCAGAATAGCTCACTTTGCACATTATTGAGAGAACATAGAAGAGCCTGTCTGTGCAATGACCCATGTCTTAGCCAGAACAATTTGAACTGATGGTAGCTGGTCAAAATATACATTATTGACAATTGCTTTGAATATTGGGAAAATATGGTACATAGAGTTCAAAACATTGTCCTGATTTAAAAGATAGGGCAAAGTGAAATTAAATGAACCAGTAGTTGATCAGCTGAAGTCACACGGGTCAGTGCACAGATAGGCTCTCCTTGCTCTCCCAACAGTTACACATGCCCAATGTCTGGGTTTGTCTGAGAATTGATGTGGAAAAGGCAACTGGCAGATTATCAGAACATGCGTTTCAACTTTTTCACCAGTCTGTATAGGTTAAATTGAACTAAAGGACTGTAGTAAATTTGAGTTATAATAGGTCAATCAAGCTATAGTAGCTCAACTGAGTAATAGAGATATCTCGTCATTTATAACTTGAAAGTTCCTGCGTCAAATTATCACTTCCTTTTGGAAATTCTTAAAATAATTAATGACATCATTAACCATTCACAATTTGCATGTCCAAAGGTGTTTATTACCGTACCAACATTCTGGAGATGTTAAGTTATTTAACCCTATCTGGCCTGGGCGATTTGGGGTGTATCGCAAACTGGGGTGGGGGGCGGAAAGTGCCCCCCCCCCCTATATATTTTCGCTATCGCTAAGGCTAGACGGGTCGGCTGAAACTTACCACACTATATCTTTGGGTCAAGCTCTACCAAAAAATGTAAAAAAAATCCAAGATGGCCACCATGATGACGTCACTGTGACGTTATTTTCAAAAAGAGCATTTTTGGACGATTTTCGGGCAAAATTGTCGATTTTTTATATTTTTTCTTCGCAAAAACTGCATGATAAATTAGTAAATAATAATCTGATATGAAATAAAATAAGTTTTACCCAGTTTTCCGTAGATAAAAGCAAAAATTTTGAATAAATATGATGGAAGCATAACTTTTTCTGGTACCCCACATGGCCGCCATTTTGAATTTACACATGATCCTCTGCTCGTGGGGTTATGCAAATAGGCTCAAAATGACCCCAATACGATACCCTATAATGACATGAATGTTTCAGCTCTCCATTTTTTGGTGTGTCGGAGATATCGCAGAAAGTTTGGTAGGAGGGCATTTTGGCCCCCCTGCCCCAGGCCTGGTAGGGTTAATGGGGGAAGGGAGGGAGGGGGAACAAATCAGGGGGTGTTTTTTGGTGATGCTAAGACATATGTTTCAGAAAAATGCATCGAATCGCGTTGAATCAACTTGCTGAATTTTTGCGTAATTTTTGAAGAAATATGGCGAAAACATCACTTTTCTGGTACCCCCACATGGCCGCCATTTTGAATTTACCCATGATCCTTTGCTCGGGGGGTCATGCAAATAGGCTCAAAATGACCCCAATATGATAGTCGAAAAAGTCACGGAGTTTCAGCTCTCGATTTTTTGTCGTTCCGGAGATACAAGCAAAAAACCAACAGGGGGTGGAAAGTGCCCCCCAGGCCAGGTAGGGTTAAAGATGTAATCAGCCTCAAACTCTAATGCGTATGTCAATTGAACCCCTCCCTTCTAAACCCCCCCCCCCTCCCCATGGGTAGGGGCATGGTGGGAGAAAAACCGCCTGTGGTAACGAAAAATGGGGGGGTTGGCAAACGGGAATAAACCCGAACGTGCAATGAGTTACCTCCTTTGTATAAGAAATCTTTTCTGGTTTTGGTTGTTTTATACACCGTAAACGTATTTGTATCGTGTCGTTGGGGACAAGATGGCGTCGGCGCTGGATGCCGCGGTGGTTCGCGGTGTGGTGCATTTCCTTGGCGCAAACCGGGGAAGAACAAGAAAATGGCATGCTATTTAACTCTCTCTTTACCGTATCGGTACAATTGTACCGATAGAAATGTGGACCAATGATTGCCTGTCTGGTTTTGGTTGTTTTATACACCGTAAACGTATTTGTATCGTGTCGTTGGGGACAAGATGGCGTCGGCGCTGGATGCCGCGGTGGTTCGCGGTGTGGTGCATTTCCTTGGCGCAAACCGGGGAAGAACAAGAAAATGGCATGCTATTTAACTCTCTCTTTACCGTATCGGTACAATTGTACCGATAGAAATGTGGACCAATGATTGCCTGTCATTGGCATACATAAATGAAGAATTTCTAGACGAATATTTTCATCATATTATATCTTGTTCGAAAGCTCCGAGTATCGTCTTCGAAACAACGTAGGCGATAAGTATATCTTCGCTTCATTCATGTTCATGGCAGTGTTGATACCAGCTTGGAACTGTTGAAAATGCCGGTACAGAGGGAGTTAATGTTTTTTTTAATGTCCAACTAAACAACCGAATTAATGCTGCTTAAATATGCAGTGTACTCCCATCCATACTCCATACACCTGATGATCGTGTCATACAAGAAATGTTATTGAAAGTACTGTGAATAACCGAATAGGACAATAGATTTGCAGATAGTTTGTCTGGGACGAGTTGGTTTCTATCTTGTGTAAACACTTTTCTCTGAGAACAGCCCTAAAGTAACAATAGGTGTATATATTTTTAATTTTCCTTAAATCCAGTGTGATACGGTTGATGTAATTACTGCCTGTGCATGGGTTGAAAAAGGACTAGAATCACAATACTAGTATCGATAATTTAGTTAATAGGTAGGGTATGGATGGATGGATCCGCTTGGTTGCAAGATTTTAATCGGCCTTTCATGATTTAATTCCTTGACAGAGATTTGCCCCGGTATACCATCCAGTGCATTGACACGTGAATCCCTGCATACATTTGGGGTTTGTAATTTTCCTATCCGTCTCGTGTCTAGATTATGAGGAATATTTTTAATTATTTTATTTTTTTCAGCTTGAATTGTCAAAATTATCATCACTGTAAGCATATTGGTCCTTTTCTTGGAAGAGTAGGATAATTTGATGCATTTTTACCATATTTACACTGGTCAGTCATCAATAGTTAGAAAGATTCCCCATGCTTTAGGAGTAGGCAGGAGTGGAGAAGAATGAACCACAAATTGTCCTGGGAGTTGCCTGTCAATGCACCCGTTGGTGCGTCGGGGCGAACCTTTGTTTAAGAATTAAATCGGGGAAGAACAGTCGGTCTTCGGGGAAGACATTCAAGGAAATTTGAATACTCATAAATGATATGGGTGCTCAAATCCCCAAGCACATATCATCCTGCAAAGCACTCTCTTCTCAATATTTGCAGCTTGAAAATTAACATTTTTAATTTGACTTAAACCTATCACTTACCATGCTTGCCATTAGTCATCAGCAGCTTCTGAAAGTAGGAGGTATGGTTAAACTTGTGAACTTTCCTGCAACACATTTCTAACTGCGTCATGTCAGTCTACATGTACATTCTTGTTTGTCCATTCCACAAAAACTGGTTCAAAAATATGGTCATTACTTTAATATTTCAATCACCCTGTAAAATTTAATCACCCCAAATTTAGTGAACAAATTCCAATCAGTGGTGTTATAACTTTGATCACCTTAAAAAATCATTAAAATAACTAAGAAATAATGATGTTACATGATTTTGGACCATTTCGTCAACTTCCTGTTGACAGGAAATATATTTGATCATCTTTTGGTAAGAAATTTTCTCTTCTATTTTATTGAATGATTAGGTGAATTACTATTATAACACATGTTGTATTAGAAATTAGATTTTCACCTATGGCTGGTCACAAATTTCCCAAGTCTGCTCTCTCTCTCTCTGCCTTGAAGCGGAGCTAATTGCTGATGGGGACTGGTCAGTAGCCTTCCTGCGGTAGTCCTCTGGCCCTTTTGGGGAGAGACATCTAATTCTGCGGAGTGCATAAAAATGAATGTTCAGGCTGCTGGACATCCTAAACTTGTAGGCCTCTGGCTATTCTCCAATTTCAGGCTCTCCAGCTTAGGGCAGCATGGTTTACCATACCATGTTTGTCTGGCACAGGAGGTAGATTAAAGTTCCAAACAAATTAGGCTCTCTGACGATCCATTGCGATCACCAGTGTCTGTAGAGCCTAATTTTCAAAATTCAAAAAAAAATTGTAGTTTTGGTTAGGTTTTTGTTAGGGTTAGAGTTTTGCTAGGGTATGTTTGTTTGGGTCATCGTCGCCGTGTGACCAATAAGGTTAGGTGCGACGTTAAACTTCAAACAACCAACCAACCAATCCAACTGATCATTAGCAACTTGCTCTTTTAACTAGATCTGTATCTGTGATCACTTGCCTGGCTGTAAGACTGTTATTTTAGGGCTGTTCTCGACCTGATGCTATCGGCATTTAGTAATAGTAACATAGTAATTCCGTAGATACTAACATGCCTCGGTAGATACTTCATGTAGGGAGCTATTGTCAGAGTCTTTGTGTTGCTGAAAAGGCACAAGTCTAGACATATTGTTGTCCCCAGACTTGGCTATTGTATGCATTGTCTCGTGATTCTTACATGGAGTATGAACCCATGTCTCGGCCCGGATCATGGTATAGAGGTTATGCATGTGGCTTTGTGTAGGATAGTATGTATATGTACTGTGTGAATACCATTAATTGAAAAATAACTATAATATGATGATGATGATCAGGCCTCAATTTAAGGTGGTAACCTGTTTTCAGGTTGCCATATGAAAAATAGTGGTAACCTATTTTCAGGTCCCCATAATTTTGACTAATAATATGACATTTAGGTTAATAATTATGCAATAGATTCCCACAGGTTACCAGTGTAGAATTCATGGTAACCTGTTGAGAGGTTACCATCAGCACTCCTTAAATTGAGGCCTGATGATGTGAAATAGATAATTCTAATCAGGCTATTGCTAATCTGGGTACTTTCTACAGTAGTAGAAGAAAGCAAACAAAAATGCACTGCAACTCTTTGGTACAGTCCTTTGGCTGCCATTTTGAATTTAACCAAGATTTTATTGATTTATGCACCCAGCTCCGCATATCTTATCTGGGTCATTTTAAGAGCCTTAGTTGTGTAACTCTCACAGCGAGTCATTAATTAGAGATAAATTCAATTGGTGTGGGTTGGGGGGTGGCGGGGGAGGTTCTCCAATCCAATTCTCTGTAGAACTCCACCTGTTGGGGTCATTTTGAATCTATTATAAAAATAGACTGAAAATGGCTGCAATATTACAGGCTGTCATTTACATGATCAAAAATGTTTCATTCTGGATTTTCAGAGTATTGGAGGTTAGGACTTGTAAGTAACCACCCTCCTCGAACCCCCCTCCCACCAATTTGAATTTCCCTACAGTGCTTGAGCTTTGAGAATTATTTAAATATGCTTGAATGACTCAAATATCCTCCCCCCTTCACATTAAGGTGGATGTTAATAGGGTTCAGTATATAAGTTTACTATGGAGTCCTAAAAGTCCCCCCCCCCCTTTTCTCCATTCAAATTCTCTTATATCCACTTGAGGAAAGCTATGTGTGCCTTGAGGCTAAAAGTAACACACTGACTCTGTGGGATATACTGTGATATTTATGATATCCTAACATGTGTACTGTACCATGCATGATATGTGTTGAGCCTTCATTGAGATATATTCAGAATTGTTTGTCCAGTTGTGACTGCATCATACGGGGATGTATGTATATGGTAACCTGTCGGAAATGGGCTAATGGAAATGATGTGATTGTGTTGTTGTTTTCTATGCCTTTTGTGTCCTTGTCATTTCGCAGTTTTAGTTTATGTTATTGCAATATTAGATTTCTTCATTTACAATGTATAAATTTACTTTTTCCATTTGTCTGTTCATAATGACCTTTAATAAATATGTGACCTATTGACATACATTCATGTGTCCGTATTTTATTTTGAGTATTACAATCTTTAAATGGTTACAATGAAAGAGGTGGTTGCAGTTTAGCATTGAATCGTCCAATGCGGGTTAATACAATATGCGAAATTGAAAACTTCATTTTCATCCTCAGATGTCAACTTTTGAACAAAGATATTTTCATAATGGGAAAATAACCTAGAGTCGGGGGGAAAAAAATAGTTATTTGTATTATTAATAATTAAAAAAATTGTTTTTAAATTTGTCCTATTATTGACCCTTGAAGACAGTCAGTTAAAGAATGTATCTGAAAAAACACTCCCCGAACCAGGATGTTTTGTGTTGTATTGCAATTAAACTGCAACTACCTGTTTAAAATTTACTCTTGGATTGAGCAGTTATTAAGGATTCTTTCCACTTGATCCCTCTAATAATTCAATCACAGGAAGTCAGATTGCCCACCATGAAATCTGGGGGTGATCAAAATGATTAGAGCAGGAAGTTGATAAAATGGATGAAATGATTCAAAATCATGCATATAATCCATTATTTATTTGACTGATTTGAGAGGGAGATAAAATTTATTAGAACAATCGATCGAATATTGTTCCCAAAATTGTGAGTGATTGAATTTTGATAGAAGAATTGAATTATTAGAGGGAGTACGGCACTTGTTTGGTGGAACTGTGAAAATTTATTGTAGAGTTTTCGTTAAATTTTATGATATCCTTCCCTTGATTCTGGGTGTGATTGATGTTGTATTAATACCACAGTGATCTGTTCTAATTCCCTGCTCCATTCAGACACAGAAGAAGCGAGCGAAGGCGAGATGTCGAAAAATGTGGAGTACACAGAGATTAAAGAGCAGTAGGTTCCTTTTACACTTCCTCTAACAGCAAGTCTGATCTTAATAACTTACAGGTGAAATATGCAAAGGGTATGAAGACCATGTTAAAATCGAGAAGACAAAATCTTTCCTATATGACCATCCATGAAAAAAATCTGTCTCTGAGGTAACCCTACCTACCCAAAAGGCTCGGTCACTCCATACTTGAAGTTCTAGTTGTGTCTGCTCCAAATTTTTAACAATTACTGTTATCATTTTCTACTTTTGAGTAAATTATTACATTGAAGTACATTGTAGGTTAAGTAAATCAATCGATATCAATGTCTGAGCATGGCTCACAACTGGATGAAATTGTCCTAGTTTAATACAATGATAACCTGCTTGTGGGTTTAGATACATTTAGCAGGAAGTAATCCAGACGAGTTTTGATACCGGTATCTGCGCCCAGACTCACGCGCCCAGATACTGACAATCCAATTTGACATGTTTGAAAGTCGTCTAAAATCTAAACCAAAACTACTTAAAATCAATCTAATGGACTTTTATTATTTATCGAAGAAATAATTGATTATTTCCTGTGTACAGCAGGTGAAGAGAGTAAATTTTCAAACTTGCATCGTGCTTCTTGACGAATCCATGCGGGCCGCCATTTTAGCATGGTTTAAGCCCACTGCGCACTGGTTTTGCGCAGAATGTTTTCTTCCCGTTTTGCAAGTTTCCGGTTTCGTGATAGTCGACCGGGGTCCCCAAAACACGCCTGGATTAGTCACTGTTTCGAGACATATTGAAATGAATGTTCTAGTTAACTCAATGTGGGTCACTCTAGAGCAAGTCTGTGTACCTTGTTTCGGCTAATCGCCATAACATCACATCCCTGTTGTTGATTGGATGGCTCAGATAATTTACATGTTGTTGTTGTTGTTTAGGATGTACCAGGACAAACTGGCCCAGTTCAAGAAGCAGTTAGCTCAGCTTCAGGAGGGCACACTACCCGAGTACATCAAACGGCACAAGAAAATAGACCAGCAGCACAAAGACAGAAACCGCATCAATGATCTCTGGAGAACTTATGCAGTAAGAAAAAATACACAACCATGGATTCAGAGACCAAAATGTTCAGGACGATACTTGCAGGCAAAGCGGAGTTTTGTCACAGCATCTGTGGATTGCATATGACTGTTTTAACCAAAAATTAAACAAAAAATATTGGACTTTAATAATTTCTGGTAAAACTGGGTTTTTAGCCAAATATTGATATGATTGACGGAAATTATTGCCTTTTCGAAATAACAGCAACTGTGGATTGCATATGAGTGTTTAAACCAAAAATTAAACATAAAATATTGGACTTATTTATTGAAATATTGGAATTTCTGGTAAAACTGGGTCTTTTAGCCAAATATTGACAAGATTGAGGGAAATTAATGAGTTTCTAGAAATAATCCTAAGGCCCCTTTTCTTATGATTATATTATTATTATATTTCACCATACGTCCTTTCCATTCCAATAAATTTGATCACCCCCATATTCATCTCCTCTGATTGAATTATTAGAGAGTTTACCACATGCTTCACTCCATGTATATGGTTGATACACTGATGTATGTACCAATAATTTCAGCTGGAATGTGTAGATCGAGAATATATAAAAGAGAAGAAAGATACTTTCGAGGAATTTGAGGTAATATTTTGGTGCTTAATCATGTTCATCTAGAGCTACGGTTCATGTTTTCATTTTGTGCCTGCTTGGAGTTTACTAATTAATAATAATGTGTGAATGATTTTTCGATTATGGACATGGAAATTCTTTATGGATGATGGCTAGCTACTGGATGTCAGATTGGATGCTTGTATCATTGAATTACTTCAGTTATCATTGTTTTAGGAGAAACCTAATATTTAATCATAGGTTTAATGCTTTTATCAGAAGCAAAACTTATTTCTCTTTGGCCAGCCAGAATAGACATGATGCGCTGTCCCTCACTTTAATTGACCAGCGAGCTGAATAGCCATTATGCTCTGTCTCTCATTTCAATTGACAAGTCAGAATAGCCATTATGCTCTGTCCCTCCTGTCCATTGACCAGCCAGAATAGTCATTATGCTCTGTTCCTCATTTCCATTGACCAACCAGAATAGACATTTTGCTCTGTCCCGCACTTCCATTGACCAACCACAAGCCTGGACAAATTGCATACGTAAGCTATTAGTTCAAGTCGCACAAAGGTTACTCATAATCATTTTGCATAACCCTTTTCATACGCCCGTCGATAGACGAGGCTGTGTATTGCACTCAAAATTTCCATCTGTCTGTCTGCCCGTTTGTCTGCCTGTTAACTTTTGCTTGTCTATGCGTTGTATCCAGTTCCATGTCCTGGATTAGTACCAAACTTTGGGTTTACCTTACCCATGGGTCAAAGAGGAATCCTATTCGTTTTGAGGTCAATAGATTGTGGTCACTGTGATTGAAAATACAGTAAATCATTGAAAATTGTTGCGTTTGTGCTAAGGGCTGTTCCATTTAAAAAGGTATGGGAGGGAAGGAAGGTACTCAATATACTATTCTATGGGTCATGGGAGGAAATTCCCTTCAATCCATGTTACAACATTGGGAAGGCCAATAAAATTTCTATGGGTGGTGGGGTATAGTTCAAAGCTGCCTTCCGCCCCTCCCATACCTTTTTAAATGGAACAGCCCTAAGTACAGGTCAGACTCGATGTGGATTGTGGCAAAGAAGTCTAAGCCTATTGATGTTTAGCCTATCCCAAGTTTGGCCGAAGTACCAACTCTGTTCCCACAATTTAGGAGGTTAAAAACTCTGGCAGTCAGAGGATGGCTTTAGGACTATGACAATATGATACTTTTTTTGCTCACAATACACGCCTTGCCGGTCATCTAAAAATAATGAAAACTGCCATGTTTCCTTCCCAAAGCGAACCACGAGTAAACTTTTGCCTGACGCATGCTGTAAATATAGGCACGGACTGAAAATTGATGAAAAAGTTATTTCAAAGGATTTTTTACATGATTTCTTCAGACTTCTGAAGACTTCAGTGATATTTCAGGTCCCTGTTAGCTTTTGACACGGTCTATAAACAAACTTATGACAGTGATTTTCCCCGAGGCCCATGTTGAAGGCATTGCTGTATCTGAACCTTGCTTCTGAAAAAGGGGCAATAACTCTTCTTTTTTTGCCACTTTCAGACGACCAGCAAGTCGTGTTTTGCTAGTTTGGTTTCCAAGCTTTTAATTGCCATTTACTTGCAGGAAAAGAAAATTGATTTGAAAGAGAATCTGTTACTGGAGTTGGATGAGAAGAAGAGAAGTATCGAGCTAGAACACATATCTATGGAGCTTACTGGAGGTATGTCTGAGCTACTAGGGCAGCTTCAACAATGCACCTTCATAGGAACTCGCTGATTGGCTGGATCTTCTTTTTATTCTCTTCACAACCCAATGAAAATGCCAGATTTTAGTTTGAATATTTAAATTGACTAATTGATTGCTTTAAGAGTGGAAGCAGTGAGGCTACTGTGATATCTATTGTCCCGAGTCTAGGATCAGTCTTAGTCTTTCGGATGCGAATGATTAATTTAAGAGTGGAGAATTACTGTATATCTATTCTCAGATTACACATGTATTAGGGACTGTGTGGGGTAGGGGGCATCATGAGTTGCAAGTTTGACTATGTAGACTTGGATAGTGGTTGGGGGGGTAAAAACAGTCAAATTCTGAGATATATGGTAATCCCTCTAATGATTCAATAGCGAAGTCTCCTAACTGTGACTGCATGAGTAATTTGCCCTTGTCCGCAAGTGGGCGCTTGAATCACGGGGGGGACAAAATGTGGACTGGATAAGATGAAAAGAGATAGGTAGTCATCAAAACATTTCCATTTATTGAGCAAACGACAATTCCAATAACTTCAAAATTAGGTTCGGTGGCATGACAGACTACACTTTTCAATGTAATATTTTGTATTTGGCCATGTCCACGTTCAAGGCGACATTTTCTATTGTAACGCCAGTGACATCATTAGTACAATGTGTAATGTCCTTTGTTGACGTCATGATGCTGTCATTATATCTGATTGTTGCATGACGTCACAATACAACGTTACTATAGAAGAAAAATACATTGTATGGGATTTTGTCCTCCCCGATTCAAACGTCCTCTGGCGGACAGGAGCAAATACTCAGATCATGACGCAATGGAAACTTCCATATTCCCCTCTCAAAATTCAATCACCCCCAATTTTGGGGACAAAATTCAATCAGTGATTCTAATAAATTTGATCACCCTCTAAAAATGATTGAAATCAAAGAAATGATGGCTTATATGCATGATTTTGAACCATTTTGTCAACATCTTGTTGTAATAAGTTTAATGACCCCAGATGGTATGGTGGGTAATTTCACTTCCTGTGATCGAATTATTAGAGGGATTACCATATGTATTTCATGGATTTTTATTTTTATGTGAATTATGAAATCTTTAGCAACTTGGTATATTGAATACTACCAGACACATTATTAAAGGTCAAAATTTGTATTTGTTGTACACTTCTAAAGTTCCCCGCCGGTGAAAACATTGTGTACCGGAGCAGTATGCTACCATACCGGTGACTATGTCTTCATCGTAACGGCACCATGGCCGTACCAGAGCGGCCCGTCCGTGGTTGTGCAACTTGTGCGCCCACTCCGGTACCGCCACGGTACCATTATGATGATGACGTAGTCGCCGATGCAGCACCATACCGCTTTGATCACAATGTTTTCACCGCCGGGGAACTTATATGTGTAGTTTTATTGGGTCTCAATTATTTAACACAATCCAAAGCATGCTGAGTGATGGCAATACAATGCACAGCTTTTTGTGCATATGACTTTCGTTCTCTAGATCCCATGGAAGTGAAGCCTGTGATGACTCGAAAGTTGAGGCGCCGACCAAACGATCCGATACCATTACCAGAGAAACGGAGAAAACCATCTCCTGATATCCTTTACATATGCACAGACTTAATGCAGACATGGTGTAGGGCTGTGAAACCTCTGAGAATATGTGGAATTCCATGACTGAGCAACATCTTGCAAATTTGTGTTGAAGTAATGATTTCAAATATCAAACTTTCCTATTGTTATTTCGTTTGAGCTAATCTAGGGTTGAATGTTTAAGTATTTATTAGCGTATTTGTTTCATGTGTAAATCTGTTTGTCTTCGATGTCTTTGCCTTCTGAAGAGACCATTTTCTTGAGGCATCAATATCATGTCAAATGAAAGAATGACAGTGGATGCCAACCACAAGCAGAAAAGCAGGTTTTATGCATATTGGGAATGCTACAACAAAGTGGTATGACGTTCACCAAAAAAATCAGCCATTTTGTTTCTTCCCCGTTCCAACCCTTCAGGGTTATATGAGCCTTGGGTGAAAGGCAAGTGGAAAATGAAAGAGATAAACTACTGTTTTGCTCATGTTTATGTGAAAATGAACGTTGGAGGATAAAGTTTAGGGAAATATGCTAATAGGGAGAGAGGCATATTGATGTGGCTTTTGATTGGAGGAATTCTGAACAGTTGTCGATTTATGCCACACATTTCTCTTAACGCACTGCATCACAACTAAACTTTTTCCTGGATGAAATAGAAATCATGGAAGATCTGAAGATTATTAACAAAGTCAGCGGAAAACCCATCAACCGGAAACCCAACCAAACCCCACCGATACACCTAGAACTGCTCACCGATGCCAAAATAGACGATGGTCGCCTATATTATGATAAGAGATGGTATGTATCTTACCTGCGTACATGTGCTTTGTCATACACTCTGAATGGGGGACTTGCACAATACAAACTTGAACTATCCAATCAAATGCTGTCCTTGCCACTTCCTGTTGGTCAATTTTGACCCAGTTAACCAATCAACTGACAGCACTAGCACTTCCAGTTTATCTTCTGGTCCTATTGTGCCAACTTCCCATTGGTCAATGTGAATTGTTTAATATTAAGCTATTTATTGGCCTGCAAGTGCCTCTGTATTTCCTATAATTCCTTTATTTTTGAGTCATTCCTAAATTTTCCTATATTTTACTCAAAATTTCCTATATTTTGATTCATCAATGCTCTGAAATGAGTCAAATTGGCATGAGGAAACACATTTCAGAAAAACTTTTTTATCTCGCTTTGCTCAGTAAATATGAGAACATTTCAATCTCTCTTTGTTAAACCAAGCAGCAGAACTGGTCTCCTCAATCACCACCACTTTGACCGCATTCAGTGGAAACAATTTTATTGAACACCAGAAAAGTACCAAGTTTGGAACATACAATGTAGTAGTTTCCTGTCTTACATGCCTTCATTTCCTATATTTTATTCAGAAAATTCCTATATTTCTCCTATATTATGGCAAATTCCCTCTGATAATTTCTCCTATATTTCCACTGTAAGCCACTTGCAGGCCTGTATTTGTCATGTGTCATGAGAAAGTTATTTCTCTGTTCACTTCTCCATTTGAAGCTGATACTTTCTCGTTTCCAATCCCCCAAATCATGTATATACTTGTCCCACATCAGTACTGGGACTGGTGTCCTGGTCTTCGATGTTCACTGTTTGTTGCATGGTACAACAGTTTTTGATAATTCTAGAGTAAATATTCAGTCACCCATGGTATAGAGTTAGCCGCCAAAGTATACATTTGACAGAGGGAAGTTCATTTCTAGAGCAGTGATACAAAGTGGTCGAAGAAAAAAGGACCGGTCAAAATATTTTCATCCTGCTTATTCCATTGACTTGTAGGTTCCACAGAGGCCAAGCAGTATTCATTGATTCCAAAGATACAGGGAGAGTTAGTGGTGTGATATGTGCCGTAGGAACACAAGAGGTCAGTATCGTAAAATCTGGGAGAGCTGTAGATCACTCTCCTGAATTTGGTTGCGCATCAGTGATGCGGGAGTGATCACTCTCTCTAATACCACTCTCCATACATTGGTAGTTTTGAGGAGAGTGATCAAAAGCTCTCCTGGAGAAAAAAATTAGGAGAGAGATGGAGAGCAAGAGTAATCACCTTCAGAGTCTTTAAAAACTGAGAGACGGGTGGTGCGTATCTTGTTCATACTATCGTCATGTGAAGTCTGACAGTTATTGTGTACCCTATTTCTTCTAATTTTTTGAACAGCATTTTTAGACTTAGAAGCAGAAAAAATCCATCTTTATGTCAACTGAGGCTAAATACTGTGGCATGGATATGTTATTTATCCCAAGAACTGCAGAGATAGCTGGTGAAATATGTAGAATGTTAGCAGAATTTCTCTCCACAGTAGCGGCCTGAAGTTAAGTTTTTCCATTTGAATAATTAGAAGAAATAGGGTATGCCTGGAAAAGTAGTCCGTTAGCCATATCGTCTTTTAAACTGATGTAAATGAGTCAGAATTAGGACAACGCTGGGACTTGCTCAGTACTGGATAAGAATCAATGTTTATTTCATTTGGGCATCTGCCAAGGGCCGTCGTTATGTGGTTGGGGGAGAAGGGGAGTGGGAGAAATGATGGGTGCGAATGATCCCCTCTCAGCACAGAACCATATGTTATTTTCAAATGGTGGACAGCTCAGTCGTGTCTCTCTAACAAGTAAGCGTATGAAACGACTCACTCTCGAGAAATCGGGACGATGCCCATGTCTGCCCTTCACATCTAGATACGGGACTGCTCGACCATATTCCTTTCAAGGCTTTGTTAAGGAATAATGTTCTTTATTTTCATGTATATTGTTTTTCTTTTCCCCAGGTATATGTCCGGAAAACTACAGACAACAGCAAGTTGAAGATTTACATTTCACAGCTACAGAAAGGGAAATTTACCATTCGACGGCGCTCCACGTGACAGCTAGCGTCCTAGTTTCATCATTATCACTACATCACCATTTATTATTACAAAACATTCTGTTTTTTCATTTACTGAATGCTGCATTTATTAAATTATACATTTGTTCCTACTTCTATTTACATAGGCCTTCTTTGCAGATCATAATCTTTGTATATTCTGTGAATATTTCTGTAGAAATATTCAGATGGAATTCCTGAACATCAAAGACACTCACATGTAACTGTTTTTGAATCTGCAAATGATTGACTAAACTTGAATAAAACTGACATTTACTTTTTTTAAGTTTCCATATTGAAAATTGACAATTTACATTTAATAACAATGTGACGATGCAATTCGGCCTGATTGTTTTTAATAGATAAACTAAAATAAGACTTAAAGATGCCAGTTTATTGTGTTGTGTTGTCACAAATACTACCCTGCTCTACTCATGCTGTCTAACCTTTTCTCCATATTAGAATAGGGCTCTGAGTTTGAATGGACACCCTCAATTCCTTTATTACCCCTTGGCCAAAATGGCTTTATGGTATTGTAATCATTTACGTCTGTCCATCCATCCATCTCAGTTTTGACATTATCACCATATCTCGAGAACTAATATGCAAAGGAGCACCACACTGAAATCAAACATAAATATATAGCCCCAAAGCTGAGGCCTATTGAATATCAGCGAGATTGACCCATATTTTCCAGGTCACCGGGTCAAAACATGTTGAACGTGAAAAATGTTCACCAGTTGCTTGTTACCACCATATCTTTAGATTGAAAATGACCAAACTTACTTCCACACATGCAAGTGGTCACTGAGCATAAGCCATTCGAAAGCCAGTGAATGACCTATTTTGTCTGGGTCAAAGTAGCCCCATTTGTCATCAGTTCTTACCACCATATTTCAAGAATGATAAGACCTAGGCTTACTGACATTACACCAGACATGCATCTCATCATGAGCTACAGACAAAATTGTTCTTGGTATATTGTCATCATATGCGTATGTCCTTCCGGCCTTCCATAATGTCAGTTTTCTCGTTCCCACCATATCTCAAGAATGAGTATGCAGAGGTGCACCAAACATACCTCACACATGCACATGGTCATGAAACAAGCTTATCTATAATCAGTGAGATTGACTGATTTTTCAGACTCACCAGGTCAAACTGTATAAATTGCTTCACCATTTAATTATCTGATAAATGATTTTGCCTGGCAGCACCAAACTTGCATAACACATGCATGTGGTCATAGCCAGTCTATCAAAAAGTTAACTGTTTTGGGGGACAATGGGTCAGAGTTTTGCCTTTTGTCACCAATTGTTTTTAGGATGATAGGGCATAGGCTTACTGAACTGAACATTGGACACATACATGGTATTGGCCTACAGCCAAAATTGGCATTAGAGTATTGGCATGAATGTACATACAATACAATGAATTTTGAAGCACCATACTTGAATTTCCTAGGCATGTGGTCACTGAACAGAAGGCTATCAAAAATTAATTTGATAGACCTATATATTTCCTGGGTCACTAAGTTAAACTGGCAGTCCATTACCAATTATTACCCCTCAGCCCATAGGGCTGTGGGGTCTTGTCGTTGCCATGTACGTACGTCCGTCCGTCCGTCCTATGGTCCGTCCTATGGTCCGTCCGTCAACATGTTCTTGTCCGCTGAATATCTGCAGATCTATGAAGTCGGGCCTGACCAAACTTTGGTGAGAGCTTCCTGAATGTTGACTGATGAAATGATTACATTTTCAGATGGCTATGATGATTTCACGATTTTTAAAAAAAAAAATTATTATTTATTGATGGCTCAGCTTTTGCACTGTTATCTATGCCCATCAACATGTTCTTGTCCGCTGAATATCTGCAGATCTATCAAGTCAGACCTGACAAAACTTTGGTGAGAGCTTCCTGAATGTTAACTGATGAAATGATTAGATTTTCAGATGGCTATGATGATTTTATGATTTTTAATTTTTTTTTTTTTATTATTTATTGATGGCTTAGCTTTTGCAGTGTTATCTATGCCCATCGGGAACCCTTGGTTGCATGTTTCATTGTGAATTTTGAAGGTTCGCTGATACAAGAAAGCCTGGTCCATTCAAGATTCTCATTGAATGAAGGACAACATTTTTCTTTAATTTTGCTATTAAATCATTCTATTCTACATCATATGATTTATTTAAAACTTTTGCATGAACCATATTTGTGTCCACACATTTAACTGGTACAACATAAAGCTTCAATTGTTGTCACCAAACATGTTACTGTACCTTGGAAATTATTTAAAACGAGTGATTAGGAGAGCCCATTGTTAGCTTGGCTCTGGGCAATTTTGAACCAGTTTGCATACCTGCAGCTTATGCCCTCCCCCAAATAATGATAAGGGTGGGCCTGTGTCAATCAGTGTGTTTACTTGTTATCACACTTGTGCAATGCATAAATTGCCACTGATTACACTTCCTTGCATGCTGTAATCCCAGCACACCACTCGCGTGAAACCGAAGTCTGTTATATACGGTATCCAGGGATTTTTTGCAGGTTCCGATCCCAAACTCCCAGTTCCTTTTCGTACTTCATTATTGAGGGTCCAATTTTTTTAAGTGAATTTCGGCACAAAGAGCCTGTGATCAATCACAAAACAGAGGTTTATTAACATGAAATTCAATACCCAGCTATGCAATCGGATCGATATTGAGGCTCCCAGAAGCTTTTCCTATGAGTATTTCTTTCAGAAATCCTTTCAAATTGAACAACAACACTTTCGTTTTTTGTTTCATTTGAGTTTTTCAAAACTAAATTGGCTCCAGATGCAACCCTGATCCTACTTGACTAAAAAAAAACGAGCTGAGGGGTCCACGCACCTTTCAGGTGCTTGCCTGCAATTCATGTTTTTTTGCTATCAACTGCTTGTTTGTCAACCAGAGCCATGTTTAAATACCCCAGGGCAGAGGGTTCTCAGTGCTTTGCATGTTTCATATACTGCATGTATTCCATTTTGATTGGTGTTCAACTCAATTCAAATTCTTTTTTTTTACCACACACTTTAAAAATTATATAATCATATGGATTCTCATGGCGTATATCAAACTTTATGCTTTGCAAAGTTTAAAATATTGTGAAATGTTTTGAATTAAGTAAGAAAGACGAGACGGCTATCAGTATTGCTGCAAACCATCTTTAGATTTATTATTTTTTTCAGAAGAAAATATTTCTGAAAAATAAAATTGAACATACATTATACAAATGTACCTCCTACAATGGGTACATCATTTATGCCATTGAGTATATGCTACAAATGTACTAACGTCTTGTGTATATTTATTATTGTACAGTAAAACTACTCTATTGGCTTCAATTTGATTTTGATCTTATTTATTTTGCCCTGCTAACTCATAGGCACCATAGAGATGATACTCATTGAACACAGCTGCATTTTGTGTTTAAATTATCGTCCTTTCGTCATGAATTGCACAATACAGCTAAAAAAACTTAAAGATGTAATCAGCCTCAAAATGGTCGGATTTTGTCAACTCTCCCCTATGCGTTTTTTCAGCAGGGAAGTTTACCAAAGCATCATATGTATTATATTTGATGATAGTGGGATTGCCATATACAATGAAGGCAAGAATAGCTTGTCAGAGAAATTTGAAACTCTGCCCGCTTCAACGGGTTTTCTGTTTCGCCACTGAGTGTGTGTTGTACACGGAAAGGAAAATGACGTCACGCACGAGTGGCGTAGCGATGCTCATGAATCTGAATGCTGCACAGCTGCAGCCATGGGATAATGTCATGGCTCGTGCCTACAGTTGAAGTTCTGTAATGTCGCATAGCATACGTTGGTAGAATACACCACACATGTATATGCTTGTTGATACGGCCGTGGAAAAATAAACAGCATGCCATGCTGTTTATTTTTAAAGATCAATTCCTTCTGTTTTTTCGTGAATGGTAGAAACAAATTTAGTTTCTTGTGGTGAAATATGTCTTATTTTGTACCTGTTGTAACATATGTCACTTTCGCGGAGTTTGAGAGATGTCGATTCCAGTCCAGATTTGAGGCTGATTACATCTTTAAGCGTGTTTCATTTAAGTATCGTGGCTAGATGCTTAATACTGTGTATATATATTAAATTGTATACCATACTAGAATAGCGAAAAGAGCCCTGGTCCCTTTCCACAGGCAGTGGCCCATACTGTGGACTACCAGGCGGAGGGGTAAACAGAAAGTGACATAGTGCGCACTGGCACAAACTCAGATGCAGTTTTTTCTCCGGCCAATCAAAGAAAATTGTTTGTTGAATGGAAGCCGTGTTATCTGTGACATATAGTTGCTATTATTTCTCAAACCAATCAAAGAAAACTATTTCTTGAATAGAAACTGTGTTATGTGTGACATATAGTTGCTATTATTTCTCAAGCTAATTAAAGAAAATTATTTGTTGAACGGAAGCTGTGTTATATGTGACATAGAGTTGCTATTAACAAGAATCTTCTGTTAATATACAACTGTGTTCTTGATTGAATATAATCAAATCAAATATGTATGTGCCCATACCGAGGGGTTATCTACAGCAGCTTTTATCCGATCGTATACCTGACCTGCGTAACTCGAGGCAAAAATTTATAACTTTCTCAGCGACAGTTACTGAGTTTAGTATTATCCACTGTCCAGTCCACTGTTTAATATTGTTGAAGTCGGTATTTGTTGTTACTTCCTGTGTGGCATCATTGCAGCGGGCGGAGTATTAATTCTCTTTGTTGCCTTGTTTCTGTGGCTGATTTTCTCGACTTCTCATGAAAGACGTAGTCCGGCAACAATTTTAGTGTGCATACAGAAATATAACTTCAGAACTGATTAGATATTTAAGCTATATGCACATAAAAGCAGTTTTTTTTTTATGGGGCAATGCCAAATATAAAATTAAAGAAGGGGGGGGAAGGGGGAAATAATCACATTAAATTGATAAAAATGGGACTCCAATCCACAACGATGAAAAATAGCTTATCTAACCTATTGAGGTAATAAATATCCATGGCATTTATCCCTAATTGGTAAACACACTTTTGCCAACAAGATGACCATTAAAATATTTTTTAATTTAATTTTATAGTGTTCAAGGCAAACCAAAAAATATTTATGGTTTAACTGTGTGAGATAGGGCGGACATATTATGTACAGTACCGGTGATTTGTGTATCTGAAATTTTGTATCTACAGCCCCAATTTTAAGGGAGTGGACACATTAGATAGAGACAATGGTTCGTGTACTAAGATTGAGGTCAAGATCTCTGTGGCCCAAAAAATTAGAAAATTATTATAAATTGCAAAACTTTACTTGATATATCGGGGATAGATTTGTCACATATCAAAACTGAGGTCAATATCAAAAGGTCATGGTCACTGTAACCCATGATATTTAAAACAATAAATGAGGGTGGGACAGAGTGTTGCATACCAAAATCAAAAATCAGGACATTGCCAATTACATTTTTGTGAGTGGATACAGTACAGTAGGGGAAGATTGTGTTAAATACCAAAATAGAGATCAAAGGTCAAGGTCATTCAGTCTAAAGAAAGTTGAGAATCTTTATGTGGTTATAACTTGCTGTGGAATGTGACCAAATTTTTCATGTATTTCACCAAAGTCATTGCAAAATTATTCATTTTCAGATGTGATCACACCAAAAATCACGCCTTGTCAAAATTATAACTTGAGAGGTCTGCTTGAGATAAAGTGAGAAGAAACACTGTTGATTTTGAGGTTAATTGCTAGGTCAGGGGTCAATGATTTTGCAATAGGCAATGCTGTATTTGGGAAAGCTGATTGTCACACTCCAAAATCAAAATTAATTGTGTGGGTGTATATTGAAGTCAATTTTGTCTCTTTATTCTGATTTTTGACTGTCTACTACACAAATTTTTTTTCCAAAAAGTTTAAAATATGTCCAATTTATTGGAAATGAGCTTTTGATTTTCAACTTCCAATCCGATCTGTGCTCGCAACAAAATGAACTTCGGTTTTTTTTTTTTTTTTTCAATGTTGGAACCTTTTGCTCTGGAGTATTGCTTTAAATATAGTGGGCTTAGCTATTGGCGCGGGGGGCAAGGGGTATTTTCGTACTCCGTTTTGGGGTAATTTTCATTATCCGTTCTCAGTTCTGAGGAAAACTAATTTTGCGTACACACGTTCTGGACGTATTCCACGTTCACCGTATTTTCCTATTTTTAATTCTCTGTTCTCTGTTCCACCAAGTTATAATTTTGCGTTCCTCGTTTTGTGAGATTCGTTATTTACGTATACTCTCGTATAAATTGCTTGCCTGCAAGAGGGGATGCAACTCAAGCGGATTCAGCTCCTCTATGTGCGTCGAAACAACCCTGTTGTGGAGAATGACGTGATCATGAGTGCAACAACAATCCTCTTCTTCGATTCCGTGGTCCAATTTTGAAATTCCAATGGCGACATAGGCCTATAAATTTTTTTATAAATCCACATCCGAAAACCGTCCTTAAATATCACTCAAGTTACTTATATCATGAATTCCACGAAAAAGCGGACATCTTTTCGCATAAAATTCACTCCACATTCTTTCGTAGACCATATATTAGCATGCTGTTTTTTTTCTATTCGCTTCCTATGATCTCCCGGGACACGACAATAACAGAGAAGATGTGTTTTAATCGAGAAATATTTTTCCTGCAATTTTTGAACCTGAAGAACTCAGGAAATTCGAAATTGTCAAGGAAGAAAAGTTGCATTTTACTGAAAACTATATTATTTTGAAACATCTGTAGAAAAGATATGGATGTGACGGCAACTGTATACCCAAGGGCGGGTCCAGAGCCCCCCCCCCCCCATCCCTTCATGAAATCTTAAAAAAAAAAATTGAGAGAGATCAGCGAACCCTGGAAGTCCACGTAGAAATAATGTCTTAAATTGATATGTAAAATGAACGGATGTGCATTATGTAATTAGAGTATCATGTAGGCGTATTAAACAGACCATCATCTATTCATGTGGTCTGTGAGCGTACTATTAATGTTGGAGTTTCAATATGTATCTAAAATAAGACATTATCGTCGCGAGCGCACCACTTGTCAGTGTGTATGTGATAAACCAGAAAGTCAAATGGAGTCGGGCATAAGGTGTGATAGTTTTCAATTTGCGTGCTTATGCGAAACCAAAGTGAAAATAGAACCGTATATCTGAATACATTATGTTTCGATTTATTTCAGGGACAACGCTTAGAACTCGTCAGAGATCCAGGGCCTCGGAGCTTCCGAAGCCTAGGCGGCCACTGGACTCTCGTTTGTTGGACTATGAAGAGATTCACTTCAATTTTGGCTTTGTGTAAATGAAACGTATCGGTATCGTTTTGGTTTCTGATGTTACATGACGTAAATGTCATCGTTTTGTATGTGTTAAATATAACTAAAAAGTCAAATGGATTCAGGCACGAGGTGTGATTGTTTTAATATCGATGCAAAACAAACGTGAAAATAGAACCATTAATTCTGCATACATTATGTTCAGATTTATTTTCTGGAAAATGCGTAGAACGCATCTCCAGTCACCTAAGACCCCGGAGCTTCCGGGGCCTAGGCGGCTCCTGGACCCTCGCCTGTTAGGCTGAGGATTCGCTTAATTTTGCTTAGTGTAAATGAATCGTATCGGTATCATATTGGTTTCTAATGTTCCATGAAGTGCGATTTTTCACTATCGATGCGTGATTATAAATGCGAAACAAGCGTGAAAATAGAACCATAAATCTGCATACATTTTGTTCAGATTTATTTCCCGAAAAACGCTTAGAATGCATCTCTGGTGATCAAGGACCTCAGAGCTTCCGGGGCCTAGGCGGCCCCTGGACCCTCGCCAGTTGCGCCTGTTTATATGTGTTAAATATAAGTAGAAAATCAAATGGATTCAGACATGAGGGGTAATTTGTTCAATATCGATGTGTGATTTTAAATGTGGAACAAACGTGAAATAGAACCATAAATCTGCATTCAGATTTATTTCCGGGAAAAGGCTCAGAACTCATCTCCGGCCATTTAGGACCTCAGAGCTTCCGGGGCGTAGGGGGCCCCTGGACCCTCGCCTGTTGGGCTGTGAGGATTTCGTTATTTTCATTTTGTGTAAATGAATTGTATCACTATGCGTACTTTTTTTTTTAATGTTCCATAAAGTGTGATTTTTTTACTATCGATGCGTGCTCATAAATGCGAAACAAGCGTGAAAATAGACCCATAAATCTGCATACATTTTGTTCAGATTTATTTCCGGGAAAACGCTTAGAACGCATCTCCGGCGATCTAGGACCCCGGAGCTTCCGGGGCCTAGGCGGTCCCTGGACCCTCGCCTCTTGGGCTGTGATAGTTGACCCCCGCCCTATGAATTTTCGCTGGATCCGCCCTTGATACCTTGGTACAAATAAGAGTTCAGAGTTTTATTTTTATAAGTAGAAGTGATAAATTCACCCTATGAATATTTTTTTGGCGAAAATGTGTAATTAGTAAAGCTCTTTTACCGAGAATATTTAAAAGCGCACGAGAAAAAAAATCTTATCATCCTTGGGTGCTGTATGTTATTAAGGGTGTCATATAAGAATAATCAGATTGCAACAGAGCAGCAAAAAAAAATGAGACAAGCAACACTAGTCAAGAGTTATGTCCGTTTGAGGTTATTCCGTCACGAAGCATGATTCACTGACAATGCTGGATCATCTGTAGATTTTTCATGGATCCGTGGACAGATGTCATATAGAATAGCAAACTAAACATAAAACTTCATGAGTATGACCACGAAACTTCCGAGTACATGGCTTTGAATAAAAAAAAAGTCTTCCCAACGGCGATTCCGTCACGGTGGAATTCATGATATGGGTTATTTTGTTTACAGTTTTGGAGTATATAATTAAATATGTTGTCAACTGTGGACAATTTCCAACGTTTTCCGATGTTTACTCCGCTGCATGTACTGACATTAACAACACTATTAAACAGCATGGTAGCTAATAAAGACACTCTTGAATTCTTCACGAATTGTTTTTTCTTCGTTCTTCGTATTTGGACTATTTTTTTTCTTTTTTCTCCGTACTAGAGATATTTGTTTTTACGTTCACACGATCGCTTACCCCCCCCCCCCCTTGCCCCCCCATTGGCTGATGGCAAGGAAAGGGGACCATGGTTCTTTATGTGGAGCAAATCATTCCAAATCAACTTATTGAAATGAACAGCCTTAATACATTAAGCTGAGTGCTAAAAAGGACAACGTGTTTTATCCTTAAAACAAGAACACCGTGACTTTTGTAACGACCCAGCATCACAATTGATGTATGTCCAGTATCTGGAGTTTGAGATTTCAAGAGTTCAAGTCACATCAAGGGAGATAACCCTGTGTGCATTGACGATGTTCTACTTTCTGATTTCTTTACTGACCATGCTTATAATCTGAGCTTGTGAGGTCATACGAAAGTTGCCCAAATTCACAATAGATCCAAAAAGTGACAAAACTGTTTTCTGGTGTCATGTTTAATCGAAGCATCACTGTTTTGTGAATGCATAACAGATGTTCGGTCGTTCGGCAAAGTTCGGGCCCTTGGATAAAAATCGAAAAATACCTCGGCGTCTGAATCGGCGAGAAAATGTTTGCTCTTTCAAGACTCGAACATCTTCAATTCGGCGGTACAAAACAATCAACAAAATGAGTAGTATAAACCTGGGATAAAGTGTTACTGTATTCCAGTATAAACAAAACAATAAAATACTACTAGATCGGTGGCACCTATGGGATTCGTTGCACAAGTGCTAATTTTCTGAGATACAGTTGGTGTGCAACAAGGAAAAAAAAAATGCACGTGTTTAGTATTCCCAAACTACCTTGATTCCACCATCGTCAGCGTTTGCTAGATAACATTTCAGCGCAAGGGCATGGCGCGTTTTAGTGAGGTTTTGACCCTCATGAGGTGCAGAAGTGCCAAATATGAAATATTTCGTATGAAAGAAGATTTGAGTGGCATGAAGTACAATTTTTTGTTTTAGACCTCTACTGAGAATAGTTTCAAAGCATCATCTTATGTTTCTCGCATAAAAAAGGGCAGTGAAGTGATGTAGTCATTGGTGCAAAATTAATTATTATGAGGTGAAACACCTGTTTCCCACTGTATACAAAGGACAGGCCAAATCCCCCGCTGAAATGCACCGCGTCCTTTGCCAGAAAAACAAAAAGCACACTGCCGTCTTCCGGAACCGAGATAAGTGTCCATCTTTCTCTTCTTTGTTTTTCTTATTCTCGACTGGGACAGGATATGACCGAAATTCTCCCATCTGTTCTTTGGCCGGGCATGGTCATTCTTTTTTCGCAGTAGAAAATATCTCATCCGGTACGGTACGGTGCGGTACGATTGGTTCACCGAAATCTGCCCTTTTATAATTGATTTCCTCTTCAATAAGTTGATTTCTTTTGCTGTTTTCATCCAAGGATTCTCTAACAGTATATTCGCTATTTTGAGATTAAACTATCTAAGTATAGCACATATTATATGTGACTGGATTAGCAGTAGTATATAAAGGGGAAATTTAAACTGATTTAACTTTGACCTCTGAGTCCACTTTCCAAGGTTTTCTCCCCCAAAGCCATAACGTTCAACATTCGGGCACTCGGAGGGCGGGAATTTGCCCATTCTCTACTACTGTTAGTACCAGAATCCAATCTCGTCGTCGAATATACCCATGTTTGAGCAAATTAAGAGCCAACCAATGTATCGTATATTTCACCGTCTCTAGTTTTGAATTCAGATGTCCATATCCGGAACGCATGCAGGGTTTGACACCATTAAAAGCACATTCTATAACACTTGTGTCTATAACAACTTGCTAACGCTGCATTTATTGAGTGTTTAGCACAATTGTGTGAAATGTGCATGCGTCAAGTGCAGGTTTTCATTTGGGAGATTCCATTTCACGAGTCGGGCGAGGAAAGGGACGTCTGCTTTCATACAAGTCACAATCCAACAAGACAAACAAATAAATTACAAGAATTTCTCTCTCAAGTTTGACTGTTGTTTCCATCGTGAAATTGATTAACAAAGCAACACAAATAAACCGATATCCACGTATGTTCCACAAAGCCGGACTCCGCTGACAAAATCACTTCCCATTTAAGAGACCACATAAACTGGTCCACTGATATTGGCACGATGCCAACCGAAACGGGAGCATCGTGCCAATATCAGTGGACGGGTTTTTTTTCAACAAAGGGGAGAAAGGATGTCGAAGTTAATCATATTTTTCAACCTTTCATTGTAAACTTTTTTGATAATCAATTTGAATAGTGCAATAGAATAAATGGTTATTTTACGCACGGTTAGTTTGAGAAAGGCTATATTTTAGCGCGAAATAATGTTTCCATAGTCGTGCTCAATGGTTAATTTACGCACGGTTAGTTTGGAAGAGTTTGTGAATTTTTACATGCATGCCTTTTCAGCTTTGACATCAGGCAAGGATCGAAAGCATTGTCCATCCATGTGCGTGAGGGGGCTAACTCTGCTAGCTTCTGAATATAAAGAGATTCCACGGAGACGGCTAATCAGTCTTCGCTCCTTGGCCAGAGATTTTATCCGGGTTATACGGTAAATCTGGAAATTTCATAAATATTGAAATTTGCCGGAAAATTGGGGGTTTTTTGTTGCCTAAAGAGGCCAGACCGAGTTTGTCGTAGTTGGCTCTCGCTCACGGAATTTTAACCAATCAGAGAGTATTCCAGTCCCCTTTAACGTACACTTCGCCAGATGGCTTGCGGATAGTGTCTCCAATATCCTGTTCGGTCTTCGTCCGACCAAGAACAGACTCGATAAATCTGATAAATTACAGGCTTTTCTAACCACTTCCGAAACATATATTGTCTGGGCTTACAAAAGATACAGATATGAATAACTCCCGTATCATCCACAGGCTCCTTGGGGTCGAGAGTATATGCAGCCATACTGTGTATAGGAAGAGAGTGCACTTTTCCGATACACACAGTTTGACTGCTTATATACTCTCGACTCAAAGCAGCCTGTGGCATCATCCAAGAGATGCTAGTAGTAGTATAAGCGTATTTCGAGGTAAGTTTTCCAGGGAGGTAACTCTTGGTCCCCTTTTTCCGCCAGGGGGCGCCACCAGTCCCGTATGACTGAACATGATAGGACATGTACTGAAGTGTGACGTCATGTATGACGTCACTTCCGGTCTGCGTGAATCGGGCGTGTGTATTCCTCCGCGGTGATGCGGTCTGGTGGTGATGCGGTCTGCCTCCGCGGACAGAAAGTAGTCCCAAATTCTCCGGCAATCTTCAGGGGCGAGAGGGGTCCCTATTGTACCGATTGGATCGTATGAGGTATCAATGTGAAGCATTCGTGAAGGGGCATCTGATGGGGTGCGTGTGGGGTTGAAATATCGTCATTCTG
>JAVTVY010006644.1:0-41784 GCA_036873755.1 Hanleya hanleyi | reverse complement strand
CCCCCGCATCAGGAAAACAGCCATGGCGATCTATGAACAGCATACCTTACTACCGCTTGAAATGAAAGGGGACCCCACGCACAGGTCCATCATGAAGACCAAGCGTCACTTGGAAGAGGATATGGGTTTACCACCCACAGAGGCCCTGGAAAATGCGATCCGAATGCGCAAACAACTGTTTCAGGACATGCTGCCCGAAGAATATCCAGGCCTGTCCGACGATGATTAGAATAAACGATTCAGAATGAACATGACCGAAGAAGGAACTCTCTGAAATGGCGACTTCTGATTGGACAAGAATACATCTAACGGACAGAAACGAATAGGACAGATGCAAATGGCGGTCTCTGATTGGACAAGAGTCTTTCTTGAATTGTAAACATACCCAACGCGGCTCCCCCAGCGTGGGTATGTTATCATGGAGGGAAAAATAAACTATATGAAAAAAAACTTGTTGTTGTTGTTGTTCCCTCATGTGTCATCCTTGTTGTTGTTGTTTTCTCTATCTCTCTCTCCGGTCTATATCATGGCGTCAAAACGTCTAGCAGGACCCATACAAGGTCCAGTTTTCGACACTAGGTGACCACATCCCGACGAAATGGCCAGTTTCCGACACCGGATGTGCCGCCATCTTGAACATACGTGCCGCCATCTTGGATATGGCCCATAATGCACCGGGTCAAAATATTCGCTTCTGATTGGCTGAGAGCTCTGTGACGGATTTGAAATACTCGCTTCTGATTGGACGAGAGCTCCGCATTGCGTCTGCGCATGCGCAGAATAATATTCCTACCGCACACCCAACCCATCAGATACCCCTTCACGAATGCTTCACATGGATACCTCATACAACTCCATCGGTCCATTAGGGGCTCCCCTAGATACCAAAACGTCTATTTCCATACCCTTGGGCCACCGCGCATGCGCAGAATGGTGACAACGCCCAAGCCGCTAGTCCAGTCAGATGCCCCTTCACCTAAGCTTCACTTTGATACCTCACTCGATCCCATTGCACCATTATTGGCTTCGCTAGCTCCCAACACGGCTATTTCCATAACCTTCGGCCACCGCGCATGCGCAGATTGGTGCCAACGCCCAAGCCGCTAGTCCAGTCAGATGCCCCTTCACATAAGCTTCACTTTGATACCTCACTCGACCCCATTGGACCATTATTGGCTTCGCTAGCTCCAAAACGGCTATTTCCATACCCTTGGGCCACCACGCATGCGCAGAATTGTGACAACGCCCAAGCCGCTAGTCCAGTCAGATGCCCCTTCACATAAGTTTCACTTTGATACCTCACTCGACCCCATCGGACCATTATTGGCTTCACTAGCTCCAAAACGGCTATTTTCATACCCTCGGGCCACCGCGCATGCGCAGAATGGCGATAGTTCAACCCCACACCCAGCCCATTAGATGCCCCTTCACGAATGCTTTACTTTGATACCTCACTCGACCCAATTGGACCAGTAGTCACTCCCCTAGCTCCAACACGGCTATTTCCATATCCTTGGACCACACGAGTTGTCTCCCTTGCGTCAATGTGTGCAGATGGCGCTACGGTCGACGCCGTGATATGGCAAGGGCATCCCCACACCATCCTGGAGCTGCCATTTTGTTTGTTTACGTTTTGCGGAGATACACGGGACAATAAACACTCGACCCTAGGGTGGTACAGATGCTAGACTGATCCTATTAACATGGTACAACACCTATAGATTATGTTTATTACTATTATATGGCTTAGAGGGTTTTTTGAGGGTAATGTGAGGGTTTTTTCTCCCCGTGACGTCCCCACCGCCTCGTTTGCTCCCTTGCGCCGTCTAAAAACACCAGCATTTTACAAGTAATTAATTAAAATTCATTAATTAATTAATTTATTTATTTGAAATACTAGTACCCATCCTCCGTATGGCAGAACTGTACAACCCAGAACAAGTCTAGACATGCCTTGATCACGTGATCGTCATTGGGAAACCCCCACTGGGGAATCCCCCGAAAAGTTCCTCCTCAATCCTCCCCCGGAGGGAACAAAAAAGTAGGTCAATGGGACTCGTAATGCTCTTATACTACTACTGTGGTCATTGAGAGAAAGGTCATTCCCATGAAACTGTGGTGCGCACCTTTAACGTTTGAGGGTTTTTTTTAGGGGGGGGGGTCTAAATTTCCCTGTCTATGTTAACCTGTGAGTGTTCTCGAGTATAGCGAGTAGGCCCTATAGCGAAATATAAAACTTGCTTGTTATTCACCGTATTGTGGGATATCCCGTCAATTACTTTCCCACCTCCCCATCTTTCTTCTGTTGGATTTTTCCGCCTCGAGCAGATTGTTTTAAATTATAACTGAAGAATAATCCCTTTGCTCTCTAGAATCAACATTTGATGTACAGTTTATGCTTGATGCGAGATAGACGAAGAAAACACTAAAAGGGGGTTACTAACAACCAAACTGAAGGTAATTTTGCACTCTACTCTTGAGAAATGCATTAAAAACTTCAAAGATAATTGTCAAACCCATACAGTGTTTCCATTTATTCCCGCCTGCTAAGTGGTTTCATACTAAATCGAAACTTCTGGCAAGTTGGTTTCGTGGCTGTAGAACCTAACTGCTGTTGTCATCACAGGGGGATATAACTCTTATATAGATCTCTACAACATGTATTTAATACCACCATGTAGCCGACAGAAAATTCTTATATTGAGGATTCTTTTAATCGTGATAATTATATGCATTGAAATTAATACCAGAGTTAGTGCTTTAGATGAAGTTTGCCGGGGGAAAATGAGCAAATTGGCATTATGATGTATCTTCGCTCCCCGATGGAGCTATACCCTTAAGGGTACGCTCCAGACGTAACCAGTTAAGCCGGAAATAAAGAATGAGGTTCCCTCTTCGGTCACCAATAGTCATAATCTTTAATACCGGGTATCTGATATCCATATATCATCCGAAAGAGCATTTGTGTACCATTACGCCAGTGCACACGCCATTTACGTAATAAAAAATTGAAACCCTCGCAATTCCGTCAATATTGCTTCAGTTTTTTTTCGGAAAACCCTAAAAAAGTAGAAAAATGCGACGGGCGACTGGAAATTCAGATATTTTTGCAGGCTTAAAATATATAGAGGATATTGCACTGTTGAGTTTGAATAGCATAAATATTTGTTCGAGTGAAAGGTGGAAGGATAACCCACGAGACGCGAAGCGGCGAGTGGGTTATCCTTCCACCTTTCACGAGAACAAATATTTATGCTATTCAAACTCAACAGTGCAATATTCTATTTATTATTTATAGAACATTATTTTTTTTATCAATTTTGTAATATTAGACACCGTGGGCTGTCTTTTGAAGTAATTTTCTAACACAAATTAGGTCGGATTTTATTTTGTTTATGCCGCGGAGAAATACAAAGACATTAGCCAATGGGAATGGAAGAGTCCCGTCTGAAGTCACGTGCAACTGTCAATCAAGCGGCGAAAGATCGCGATCGAAGCGAGAAGAAAAATCTTCTTGAATTTAGAAGAGTTTACAGACTTTCAGTTTACCCGACAGTGAAAGGAAGGCAAGTTCTCACGAAGGACAGTGACACGTGGGCCTGTTGATAGCTGTCTACATCTCGGTTCAGTTGAATTGCCTGAAGTGAAACCGGAAGAACGGGCAACAGAAACACAACACTGCTGACTCGACTCGCGACTGTGCCGAACACGCATGGTCGGATAAACACGACAAACTGCAACTTCAAGCTCTCCGTCTGGGTATAAACTGTATGTGAAAACCGCTATGCAGCATATGAGAAATCAACTTTAGAGCTATCCCCTTTTAGCTTGTTTGTATATCTTTGGGCTCGAACGTAACTGAAGCGTTTTCCTACTGAACATGCAGAAAGCCAGCCCATCGCAGTTTGCGGGTTTCACGCTTTTCTGCATCATCTTTGCGAAAGTCTATAAGGACCCAAGGTGGTTAGTAACTTTATTTCTACTCATACCAGTATTAATTGTGCATTCTTGGTTGACGTAACAACTGTTGTTTTATGTCGAAGGAGCCTAAAAGTTTACTTACTGCGAAAGTCTAAAAATAGACCTGACATCACGATATCAGGTCATATCGTCCAAGGTCAAATCGTCCAAGACCGGTGGAAAAAACTTCGCCCAAATATTGAGACAGATCGACCGACGATTGAGGCCGATCACTCAAAGTATTTTATAGATCGTACCAGCGCTGCGTGGATATGTTAGCTAACACTTAAATAACAGATATATTGAATTTTATATGAAATGATCTGTATATATATTCATTCCATGACGAAGTTTTGAAGGGTTATGAATTGTTGGCAAGCATTCTCGGAATGAAAGTACCGTAGTGAAAGAAGTAGTTCCGGCAACGTCACTGTCAGGTCAGAGTTCACATGTACTCAGCAGTTAGATAACAAAAGTGTTATCTAACTGCAAAAGTGTTATCTAACTGCAATGAAAATATCACTTTTAAGAGTGAAGAAAATATAAGGATTTCACTGTTATATAAATAATAAAAATGATTCCTACACTTGTATGTATATACTCGGATATTCTCTGCAAAAAAAATAAGAAACTTCTATGTACCCAGTAGCCTGCAGCAGGCATATACGTCATTCGCCACATTTCGGTGTAGCAAGAAAACAATAAAATGCAATCACAATTGAAAATAGTGTCCTCTTTATTGAAGCAACCTAAATTGTTCTAAGAATAGTGGACCCAATTAGTCAAAACTAGGAAAATTTACAATGATATAAATTGATATTACCGCTCAAAATATAATAGCTAGTAAATCCAAGCAAAATGAGACTATCGGTGAAATAAAATCATGTTTCAGGTAACCCTACATGTACCTACCATAAACAATCGGCCTCTTTTTTTAAAATTTTGCTTAGACATAAAACTCAATGGTCTAGATAAAAAAAAATTAATTCTTCGCTATGCTTAATTAACTTTTCGGAGATGTTACACTGACGTAAAACACAGAAGATATGAGTAAATCCAGCTATATGTGGTTAATATACAAATCTTCCTTTTGACAGCTCGGTTTAACATATGACATGCCATGAAGGCGAACAAATAAATATCTACCGACCTACCTTTATATGAACCTCGCTTCTCAAAACATCTGAGAGTACCGTATTGTGAATGGCCAGAGTGGTGTCAGAATTGCCAATGAACAGCCCTCGTTGTATCATGGCGGTTAAAAGGGCCGACTTTACTCAATAAATTCATCGGTATATTAAAATAAGGAAAACTCTACAAAGACTAATATGAACACACATATGAACTTGTTTTTAACTTATTAGTGATGTCGAAAAACCTAAAAAGTTTGTATCTACTTTGTGTGACTATGCACAAAATGTATCTTCATCCACTGAAGGGACCGGAGTCCCCAGAATGAGTCCTTCTGCAATGTGATTTTCATTATGCCTTTCTAAGTGGTTCAGTCTCGAACTCCTGTACGCACAGTGTGAACACTTGTAAGGTTTTTCACCACCATGGGTTATCATGTGTAGATCTAAAGCCCTCATGCTGACAAATCCGTATCGACACGTTGAACACTTGTATGGCTTCTCTCTGTTGTGAGTTCGCATATGTGCTTTCAGGCCACTCTGGCGAGCACAACGGTACTCACACGTTGGGCATTTGTATGGTTTCTCTCCAGTGTGAGTCATGATGTGTCTATTTAGATCACAGTTACTGCTGCACTGGAACTCACACGTTGAACACCTGAAAGGTTTTTCTGTGGTGTGGGTCATCAAGTGGCGGTTTAAGCCACTCTTACTGCGGCTCTTGTACTCACACATCGAACACTCGTATGGTTTTTCTCCGGTGTGAGATCTTATGTGCATAGTCAGATGATTCTGGCGGGAAAACTTGTACTCACACATTGGACACGGGTAAGGTTTTTCTCCGCTGTGCGTTAGCATATGTCGGTTCAAATCACCCTTCCTACCACACCTATAATCGCACATCGAGCACGTGTGAGGCTTCTCTCCCGTGTGCCTTCTAATATGGTCAATTAAGTAACTCTGCCTTGTACACTCGTAATCGCACACCAAACACTGGTATGGTTTTTCTTCACTGTGAGTTCTCGTGTGTATACTCAGTTGACTTTGACTAGCACATATGTATTCACACCTTGCACATTTGTATGGTTTACCACCGGTGTGAATTATCGAGTGTCTGTTCAAATCTCTCTTACAGCTAAACCTGGACTCGCATACCATACATATGTAAGGTTTATGTTCAGTATGAGTTCTAATGTGATTATTTAAATGAGTCCGTTTGACACACTTGTACTCACACAATGAGCACATGTAGGACTCCTCTCCCACCCATTCTAATCCATCAAAGTGTTTTTGTTGTTTTTGCCTAGGCTCCACTACCGCCGTTGGACTGGGCTGGGGGCTGGATTGTTCTTCGTGAATGGGATCGACAATATGTCCTATTGACTCACCATCTTTGTAAATCTGAAAAGCAATACCACTAGATTGATCACAGTATTAGATATGTTATTCTATCACATACATTTTTCAGCTCTTAAGAAAACTAAAATACCCTATCAACATTTGTTCCCATCTTCCCTTTCTCCGCATGACACAGTGAAGTGAGTTTTCGTTCAAGCTGTTCATTTCGTTCGTGTGGCATCGCATCGACTGATGTTACGTTATTGGTGTCGAACGCTGTTATGAAGATTCGTCAAGACGTAGTTATATCGCAGGCACTTCGGTGAACGGTTGACCTAATTGTGAATATGTTACGCATCAAGCGATCACAGCCTTCGTCTATTTCAAAAGGGCGTGATATTATCGTGCTTTACTGCTGTTGTTGTCGTATAAAAATGCAGCTTATAAAGTGACAGATTTTCCGACAATTTTGTATAAGATTTAAATACCATGCAGTTATTGTGATGATCTTAGTAATGATGTATTATTGCTGGTAACATTATATGGTCTAAGGACATAACTTCCAATAGAACTTCGAGCATGACGAGTCATTACCGGTATGTAAGGCATACCGTAGTGATTTGAGTTGAAAACAGTGCATCTCAATAATAATTCCAATTTTTCTCAGTTTTTTTCTTCCTCACACCGTGTCTCATTCTTATCTCTTCAATGCTAAATTTCCGGATTTAGGATGTCTCTTTCAAACGTGTGTTAAAAAGATCCCGAGACTCGTACTTCGTGTCTCTGAGCTTGTATATACTGACCTACATAGAAACACGAATACCTGCATTGAGACAAAGGAGATGGTACGATAAGGCAGTAGTTTGGCCTGTACGTGGTGCGATTGAAATAAAAAAAAAATGTCCTGAAAATATGTGTGTTTAAGGTAACGGCAATAGAAAATATATGTAGCCTACACAATATGTGAAAGCTCTAGCTCGATAGCGTTATGACTATAGTTACAAGATGAAATTAAAATCCGCAGCATGTGCTATTTCGTGAAAAAGGGTGTAAATCGAGTCTATTAAAACACATATTTAGACACGAAGGACCCCTTGAATCAAAACGCCATTTAACCTGATCAAGTACGGTGGCGTTATATTTTCATTGCTGGAAAATCTTTTTGGTCCAAGGGGTCCGTGTCTAAATGTCTGTTTGAATGACTCGATTTGGACCCTTTTTTCGCGAAATAGCACAAGCTGTGAATTTTAATTTAATGACATAACTAGAATCATAATGCACTCGAGCTAGGAACATTTTTAAGACATTTTATTTTTTCGAACTCAACCGCATCTCCGAATAGGCCAAAATCCCGCCTTATCGTACCATCTCCTTTAAGAAAGAGACCCGATTTCACAGCAACATAGGGAATATATTTGTAACCTCATTTGCAAAATGAAATGCCATCCATTTCGAAGTTCTATATTATTTTTATAATTGGGATATAAATGTAACAAGTCCCGTGTGGTTTTATTCCTGACGATGTACATGATTAGTTCTTGTTGTGTATTATGCATTTGTACTTCTACTTCAAATCAGTAATCTTTTCTCAGTTGTACCTGCCAGGTTGAAGTATCCGATGAAAGTTTCTGATCCTCGTCTGTGATTATCTCTCCTGAATAAGGCTCCCTGTCCCATGTACTTTCACATTGTTCTGTATGTGGGATGTGGAGGCCTATCTCTCTGATTATCACAGGACTGGGAACAGGCGGGACGACTGTATCACATGACTGCGCGTTGGATGGAACCTACAATGGAAGAGGAACCACGCACACTTGCTGTATACATTGTGTAAGCCTATACAAAAGGACCGATGTCAAGCCCAATAATGTCCTGGCTAAGAGTGTCCCTTGTCCTGGCTAAGAGTGTCCCTTGTCCTGGCTAAGAGTGTCACTTGCCGTGGCTAAGGATGTCCCTTGCTCTGGCTAAGCGTGTCCCTTGCTCTGGCTAAGAGTGTCCCTTGCTCTGGCTAAGAGTGTCCAGGCACAAAATTTGACATTTATTTTTTGACTAATTTTGCGTTGAAACCCCAATTTGAATCCGGAAGAAACACTAAGAAATCTCATAATAGATGAAACTCATTTTTGTATTAAAAAATAGTCCTAGAGATTATCGTTTTTATCATTCAATCCCTGTACATCTGACAAAGTACAAAAAAGTTCGACAAAGACTTCTCTCCTTGATATATTTTTAATCAGTCTTAGAGATAAATGATACCATCGGAATCAATGTAACCTATCTAATCATAACTTACATATTCATTTGGTTCTTGTTGAACAGCTTCTGTTATTTGATCGACATCATCATGTGTAGTCATGATAACCGTCTCTCTCTCCATTTGTCTCTCTACTGGGGGCCATTGGTTTCCTTATTTTCAGTCTTGGTAACAATTACCGCACTAGCAGACTTTTGTTCTTTGGTGGTCCATGTATAGTTTATATGCGTCTTTCCAAAATCAACCCAGTCCTGCAAAAACACCAAATTATGATCATTAGGCCCCCAAATATGCATAACTTCCCATCACCACCCGATTCGTTCTGTTCACGGTTCCGGTAAAATGTCTTACTGCTCAAAATTGCGAGTATATGGCGAGTTTTTGGAGGTGCAATGACTATCTCGTGCAACATCAACCACACTCAGACCCGATTTTAATGTTTTAAACTAACAATCCGCCTTGAATGCCTATTTACTTCGTCATTACCATATATGCAAAACTAAGATATTTATCCCTGTTAAGAAAGTTATAATATGAAATCGATCGATTTTTATTGGACTCCAGGCCCATTTCAATCTTTCACGAGAAATAATTACACGTGTCCAGTTCTCCAAATACCGGCATTCGAGTATTGATTTGTTTATATAATGAGGTATGTTATGAGTAATGGGATTGAGGAGCCTGGACCTGGAATAAAGAGCGCCTTTTGGTCTTCAATACACATCCGCGCACTTACATTTATTTGAAAGCTGAGCCAAACTTTAAAAGACTAATTTAAGTCTAATTTTCATATCTTGAGACATTGCAAAAACTATAATTTGACTTTGATTAAATACGTCTATGTCAGTAAACTTGGAAAGATGTCTCGTCAAGCATGAGCTGCATATGTAGTATGAATTTGGAGAACCTAGATGTACATGGTAAGATAGGTCAAGGTCCGTCATTTTCAATAGATTTCAGACCCATTGTTATTTGCATACGTTATATTATTTGGAAAGTCCGACAATAATCATTCGAGAGATATTGTGTTAACAAGCAAGATGGATAGACAGACAGACAGACAGACAGCTGGACAAATCAGACAATATATCTGGCCAAACTTGACCGAGGGTTAAAGGGTTGAAGTAGGTCATCACAGTCCACAATGATCTGAACTATACTTATAGGGTAAACATAACCATTTTCAAAATGATTTTCTGTTTCTCGGCCAGACTGACCTTGAATTTGACCTTTTGACCGAAAAGTGAAATAGGTTTAATATTAATCTCAGTTAACTCAAATATAATATCACGGAATATAATATTATATCTGAATTCAGCCCTATATAAATCCCATGCGAATCTGAAACTACTATTGTTAGCCAATCTGGTGGTTAGCTTGTTGAAATCATGCCCACAGTAATTACACACGGTAGCACGTGGACTAATACATAAACTGTCTATCGGAAAACAATATCCAAATATGGCATCATTTCCAGACAGTGTCCGTGAAGATCAGAGAGTTCACTCCCGCCGAAAAGTCTGGCTTTGTTAGGGGGTAGAAAATATCAAAAGATTGTGCCGCGCCAAGACGTTGATCTCCGTGAAGTAAACGTCAATCATTGTCAGAGAGAAAAGTCAGAAATGGTCGTGAATGGCGTATTATGAGATCTCGCAGAATATCGGCGAACATTTCACACGAAGTTTTCATAGCGTTACGTCTAAATGGTATTCCCCTGATTTACCATCTTGGTTTACCTAGATTGATTTAATATTTGCCTCATAGGTAAATTCAAGTCCAACTTTGATTCCAGTCCAAGACATGGCACGGGAGATACCTCATAGCTTACGAAAGTTAATAGATGGACAGATGGACAGGCACTGGAGATACCTCATAGCTTACGAAAGTTAATAGATGGACAGATGGACAGGCACTGGAGATACCTCATAGCTTACGAAAGTTAATAGATGGACAGATGGACAGGCACTGGAGATACCTCATAGCTTACGAAAGCTAATAGGTGGACAGATGGACAGGCACTGGAGATACCTCATAGCTTACGAAAGCTAATAGATGGACAGGCACTGGAGATACCTCATAGCTTACGAAAGTTAATAGATGGACAGATGGACAGGCACTGGGGATACCTCATAGCTTACGAAAGTTAATAGATGGACAGATGGACAGGCACTGGAGATACCTCATAGCTTACGAAAGTTAATAGATGGACAGATGGACAGGCACTGGAGATACCTCATAGCTTACGAAAGTTAATAGATGGGCAGATGGACAGGCACTGGAGATACCTCATAGCTTACGAAAGTTAATAGATGGACAGATGGACAGGCACTGGAGATACATCATAGCTTACGAAAGTTAATAGATGGACAGATGGACAGGCACTGGAGATACCTCATAGCTTACGAAAGTTAATAGATGGACAGATGGACAGGCACTGGAGATACCTCATAGCTTTCGAAAGTTAATAGATGGACAGATGGACAGGCACTGGAGATACATCATAGCTTACGAAAGTTAATAGATGGACAGATGGACAGGCACTGGAGATACCTCATAGCTTACGAAAGTTAATAGATGGACAGATGGACAGGCACTGGAGATACCTCATAGCTTACGGAAGTTAATAGATGGACAGATGGACAGGCACTGGAGATACCTCATAGCTTACGAAAGTTAATAGATGGACAGATGGACAGGCACTGGAGATACCTCATAGCTTACGAAAGTTAATAGATGGACAGATGGACAGGCACTGGAGATACATCATAGCTTACGAAAGTTAATAGATGGACAGATGGACAGGCACTGGAGATACCTCATAGCTTACGAAAGTTAATAGATGGACAGATGGACAGGCACTGGAGATACATCATAGCTTACGAAAGTTAATAGATGGACAGATGGACAGGCACTGGATATACCTCATAGCTTACGAAAGTTAATAGATGGACAGATGGACAGGCACTGGAGATACCTCATAGCTTACGAAAGTTAATAGATGGACAGATGGACAGGCACTGGAGATACCTCATAGCTTACGAAAGTTAATAGATGGACAGATGGACAGGCACTGGAGATACCTCATAGCTTACGAAAGTTAATAGATGGACAGATGGACAGGCACTGGAGATACCTCATAGCTTACGAAAGTTAATAGATGGACAGATGGACAGGCACTGGAGATACCTCATAGCTTACGAAAGTTAATAGATGGACAGATGGACAGGCACTGGAGATACCTCATAGCTTACAGAAAGTTAATAGATGGACAGATGGACAGGCACTGGAGATACATCATAGCTTACGAAGAGATTAATAGATGGACAGATGGACAGGCTGGAGATACCTCATAGCTTCACGAAAGTTAATAGATGGACAGATGGACAGGCACTGGAGATACCTCATAGCTTACGAAAGTTAATAGATGGACAGATGGACAGGCACTGGAGATACATCATAGCTTACAAGGGATTAATAGATGGACAGATGGACAGGCACTGGATATACCTCATAGCTTACGAAAGTTAATAGATGGACAGATGGACAGGCACTAGAGATACCTCTTAGGCTTACGAAAGTTAATAGATGGACAGATGGACCAGGCACTGGAGATACCTCATAGCTTACGAGGATTAATAGATGGACAGATGGACAGGCACTGGGAGATACATCCATAAGCTTACGAAAGTTAATAGATGGACAAGATGGACAGGCACTGGAGATACCTCATAGCTTACAAGAAAGTTAATAGATGGACAGATGGACAGGCACTGGAGATACCTCATAGCTTACGAAAGTTAATAGATGGACAGATGGACAGGCACTGGAGATACCTCATAGCTTACGAAAGTTAATGGGCCGGACAGATGGACAGGCACTGGAGATACCTCGCATAGCTTAGGAAAGTTAACAGATGGACAGGCCACTGGAGATACATCATAGCTTACGAAAGTTAATAGATGGACAGATGGACAGGCACTGGAGATACCTCATAGCTTACGAAAGTTAATAGATGGACAGATGGACAGGCACTGGAGATACCTCATAGCTTACGAAAGTTAATAGATGGACAGATGGACAGGCACTGGAGATACCTCATAGCTTACGAAAGTTAATAGATGGACAGATGGACAGGCACTGGAGATACCTCATAGCTTACGAAAGTTAATAGATGGACAGATGGACAGGCACTGGAGATACATCATAGCTTACGAAAGTTAATAGATGGACAGATGGACAGGCACTGGAGATACCTCATAGCTTACGAAAGTTAATAGATGGACAGATGGACAGGCACTGGAGATACATCATAGCTTACGAAAGTTAATAGATGGACAGATGGACAGGCACTGGAGATACCTCATAGCTTACGAAAGTTAATAGATGGACAGATGGACAGGCACTGGAGATACCTCATAGCTTACGAAAGTTAATAGATGGACAGATGGACAGGCACTGGAGATACCTCATAGCTTACGAAAGTTAATAGATGGACAGATGGACAGGCACTGGAGATACATCATAGCTTACGAAAGTTAATAGATGGACAGATGGACAGGCACTGGATATACCTCATAGCTTACGAAAGTTAATAGATGGACAGATGGACAGGCACTGGAGATACCTCATAGCTTACGAAAGTTAATAGATGGACAGATGGACAGGCACTGGAGATACCTCATAGCTTACGAAAGTTAATAGATGGACAGATGGACAGGCACTGGAGATACATCATAGCTTACGAAAGTTAATAGATGGACAGATGGACAGGCACTGGAGATACCTCATAGCTTACGAAAGTTAATAGATGGACAGATGGACAGGCACTGGAGATACCTCATAGCTTACGAAAGTTAATAGATGGACAGAAGGACAGGCACTGGAGATACCTCATAGCTTACGAAAGTTAATAGATGGACAGATGGACAGGCACTGGAGATACCTCATAGCTTACGAAAGTTAATAGATGGGCAGATGGACAGGCACTGGAGATACCTCATAGCTTACGAAAGTTAATAGATGGACAGATGGACAGGCACTGGAGATATATCATAGCTTACGAAAGTTAATAGATGGACAGATGGACAGGCACTGGAGATACCTCATAGCTTACGAAAGTTAATAGATGGACAGATGAACAGGCACTGGAGATACCTCATAGCTTACGAAAGTTAATAGATGGACAGATGGACAGGCACTGGAGATACATCATAGCTTACGAAAGTTAATAGATGGACAGATGGACAGGCACTGGAGATACCTCATAGCTTACGAAAGTTAATAGATGGACAGATGGACAGGCACTGGAGATACCTCATAGCTTACGAAAGTTAATAGATGGACAGATGGACAGGCATTGGAGATACCTCATAGCTTACGAAAGTTAATAGATGGACAGGCACTGGAGATACCTCATAGCTTACGAAAGTTAATAGATGGACAGAAATCGTAATCGCAATATAGGACATCGTCTATCGACGAGTGTATACAACAACGAGGGGAGAGGAGAGACAGGTGCTCGGACGTCAAGAAGTTAATATATGTTGCATTTTTCATGTTACATGTATCACGCAAGAGTGGGTCAGTGAACTATGATTTCCATGCCGGAGAATTCTTTGGATTCCTTACGGGTCACGGTGCAGTTATTCTCGTGTAATTTCCAAGATAATGGGCCTACACTGCAGGGATGAAACTTGACATCAAATGTCTGCTAAGTGAAAAAACTCTGGCATAAGTTTATTGTAGTTTTTATTGTGAAAGATAAGAGGATATTGCAGGTACCCCTTAGGCACCAAACAAAACACGAAATTCCATTAACAGTGTACGGATGGCGGGGCACCCTTGGTGCAATGAAAGTATTTATGTCATGCAGAGTTAATTGCCAAATTGGATACATATAATTGAAGAAGAGTGATTCCTTGATACATGAGTAGTATATAAACGGCATTTAAAGCCAATTTGACCTCATTATTTGTTCCCCAGGGGAGAATTTGAGGAGGTCAAGGTCACGGGGCGATCACGTGATCGATGGGGGAAACTACCTCCAGCACAGAAGAGTTCCAATCTAGGGGGGAGGTAAGCTCGCGCGCAGGGGTCAAAGGTCAGTTCCTGGTACCCTGGTGTACCCTATGCCCTACGGGCTATAGGATACAGAGTGCACCAGGTATGTGTGTGTGTGCGCCTGCGTACGATGACGTCACTACCGAGCAGCGCAGGGGTCAAAGGTTACTTCCGGACTATAGGAACACTTGTGAACGTGTAGATCTTTCTTCCTCTCATCTGTCTGTATCATGGCACACGGCGACACACACACTTACACACAGACGTATAAACACACACATGCTGCCTACACATACACACACGCACCCCCACACACACACCCACATACCTCCCAAAATGCATGCTTTCTATACTACGGCCAGACTGCGCATGCACAGACTATTGAAAACGGACGAACCATTAGTCCAGTCGGATGCTCCTCCACGAGAGCTTCAAAATAAGACAGTAGTAGGTAGACGGCATTTACAGTTAAGTTGACCTCATTATTTGTTCCCCCGGGGAGGATTTGAGGAGGAATTCGGTCACGTGACGATCATGTGATCGTTGGGGGAAAACCACCTCCAGCACAGAAGAGTTCCAATCTAGGGGGAGGTAACTCCGGGTGACTATAGTTCCGGCAAAGGGCCCCTGGGCATGTATTCTTCCGCGGTGATGCGGTCTGGCGGTGATGCGGTCGCGGGAAAAAGCTTCCGCGGAGAAAAAGTAGTATGATATTTGGGGTAGAGAGGGACCATCCTTGGTCCGAATGCGTCGTGGGAGGTGTCATCTTGTAGCTCTGGGGGTGTAGACCCCGATTTGAGAGCTGCCCACTTTCGCTACTACTCGTACTGACGACGTCACCGATGACGTCACAGGTGACCTGGGCAGCCCTCAAATCGGGGTCTACACCCCGAGAGCTACAAGATGACACCTCCCACGACGCATTCGGACCAAGGATGGTCCCTCTCTACCCCAAATATCATCCTTCAGTGCCCTAAAATGCTCACTTTCGCTACTACTCGTACTGATGACGTCACCGATGACGTCACAGGTGACGTGGGCAGCCCTCAAATCGGGGTCTACACCCCGAGAGCTACAAGATGACACCTTCCAGGACGCATTCGGACCAAGGATGGTCCCTCTCGACCCCAAATACCTTCCTGTACTGCCCCAAAATGGCCACTTTATTTACTACAACCAACTGCGCATGCGCAGATTGACGCGACGTGCACTTAAAAACACACCATTCTGACCCTAACCCACACAAGCTTCATTTTGACACCTTCCACGACCCATTCGGACCCATAGCGCTCCATCTCTACCCCAAACACACACCCACATACCTCCCAAAATGCCTGCTTTCTATACTACGGCCAGACTGCGCATGCGCAGACTATTGAAAACGGACGAACCATTAGTCCAGTCGGATGCTCCTCCACGAGAACTTCAAAATAAGACCTCATACGACATCATAGGATCATTAGGGGCTCACCTAGACCCCAAAACGTCCACCCCGTATGGGCCTATACCCCCATAGCCATGCAGTATAGGCCTATGGGCCTACCCAGGCCTCGGTGAACTTTTCCAAAAATTTCACCGTTTCGCTCCGGGACCCGTCCCATCGTGTTCTAAATGACGAGACGTGAAAAGCAAATCCAAACAGCCCATATCACAATGAACGTGTGTGAATTTCCAAGGTTGAACCTATACCCCCATATAGCCAGTATGGGACTATATGGGCTATATGGTACTTTTCCAAAAAATTCACCGTTGCGCTCCGAGACCCTTCCCATCGTGTTCTAAATGACTAGACGTGAAAAACAAATCCAAGCAACCCATATCACAATGAACGTGTGTGAATTTCCCAGGTTGAACCTATACCCCCATATAGCCAGCCTATAGGCCTATATACAGGTCTACCCGGTACTTTTCCCAAAAATTTCACCGATTCACTCCGGGACCCTTCCCATTGTCATTTTCTTGGCGAGACGAGAAAAACGAGACCCCACAAGCCATAGTAAAGCCCACAAACAAATTTGACCACCCCTCCCCACATACAGGCATTTCCCCTTATATTGTATAATACAGACCCCTATTTTAGGGGTAAAGTCCGAGTTCCGCTTTTTATATTTTCGGAAAACAATCCTAATTTTACATGCACCCACCCCATCGACTGGATAGGCAGGCCCCAATAAGCCCGGGGACCGATATTAGCCCTTTTGGCTAGAGTTGATAGGTGTTTTCCCCTATTTTAGGGGTTAAGTCCGTATTTCGCTTTTTATAGTTTCGGGAAAAAATCCTAATTTTAGATGCACCCACCCCATTGACTTGATAGGCAGGCCCCGATAAGCCCGGGGACCGATATTAGCCCTTTTGGCTAGAGTTGATAGGGGTTTTCCCCTATTGTAGGGGTAAAGTCCGTATTCCGCTTTTTATAGTTTCGGAAAAAATCCTAATTTTACATGCACCCACCCCATTGACTTGATAGGCAGGTCCCAATAAACCCGGAGAGCGATATTAGCACCTTTGGCTAGGGTTGATAGGTGTTTTCCCCTATTTTAGGGGTAAAGTCCGTGTTCCGCTTTTTATAGTTCGGGGAAAAAAATCCTAATTTTACATGCACCCACCCATGACTGGATGCCCCTTCACGAATGCTTCAGTTTGATACCTCACTCGACCCAATCGGACCATGCAGCGTATTTGAAGTCTGGGGACTACTTTTTCTCCGCGGAAGCTTTTTCCCGCGACAGCATCACCGCCAGACCGCATCACCGCGGAAGAATACATGCCCAGGGGCCATTTGCCGGAACTATAGTCACCCGGAGTTACCTCCCCCTACATTGGAACTCTTCTGTGATGGAGGTGATTTTCCCCCAACGATCACATGATCGTCACGTGACCAAGTTCCTCCTCAAATCCTCCCCGGGGGAACAAATAATGAGGTCAACTTAACTTTAAATGCCGTCTACCTACTACTTAAGACCTCATACGACACCATAAGATCATCAGGGGCTCACCTGGACCCAAAACGTCCACCCCGTATGAACCTATACCCCATAGCCATGCAGTATAGGCCTATGGGCTTACCCAGTCCTCAGTGAACTTTTTCACCGTTTCGCTTCGAAACCCTCCCCATCGTGTTCTAAATGACGAGACGTGAAAAACAAATCCAAACAACCCATATCACAATGAACGTGTGTGAATTTCCCAGGTTGAACCTATGCCCCCATATAGCCAGCATGGAGCTATATGAGCCTATATACAGACCTACCCGGTAATTTTCCAAAAATTTCACCGTTTCGCTTCGAAACCCTTCCTATCGTGTTCTAAATGACGAGACGTGAAAAACAAATCCAAACAACCCATATGACAATGAACGTGTGTGAATTTCCCAGGTTGAACCTATACCCCCATATAGCCAGTATGGAGCTACATGTATATGGGCAATATGGTACTTTTCCAAAAATTTCACCGTTTCGCTTCGAAACCCTTCCTATCGTGTTCTAAATGACGAGACGTGAAAAACAAATCCAAACAACCCATATCACAATGAACGTATGTGAATTTCCCGGGTTGAACCTATACTCCCATATAGCCAGTATGGAGCTATATGGGCCTATCCACACCTACCCGGTACTTTTCCAAAATTTCACCGTTTCGCTTCGAAACCCTTCCCATCGTGTTCTAAATGACGAGACGTGAAAAACAAATCCAAACAACCCATATCACAATGAACGTGTGTGAATTTTCCAGGTTGAACCTATACCCCCATATAGCCAGTATGGATCTATATGAGCCTATATCCAGCGGTACTTTTCGAAAAATGTCACCGTTTCGCTCGGAGACCCTTCCCATCGTATTCTAAATGACGAGACGAGAAAAACAAATCCAAACAACCCATATCACAATGAACGTGTGTGAATTTCCCAGATTGGACCTATACCCCCATATAGCCAGTATGGGACTGTATGGGCTATATGGTACTTTTCCAAAATTTCACCGTTTCGCTCCGAAACCCTTCCCATCGTGTTCTAAATGACGAGACGTGAAAAACGAAACCCCACAACCCATAGTAACACCCACAAAAAAATTAACCACCCCTCCCCCCATAGCCAGTATATGGGGCTATATATATGCAGACCTCTGTGACTTTTCCCACAAATTTCACCGATTCGCTCCGAACCCCTTCCCATTGTGTTTTTTCTCGGCGAGACGAGAAAAACGAGACCCCACAACCCATAGTGAAACAAACAAAAAAAATTGACCACCCCTCCCCCCATATAGCCAGTATATGGGGCTATATACCGGGGACTTTTTCCAAAAATTTCACCGATTCGTTCCGGGACCCTTCCCATTGTCATTTTCTTGGCGAAAAGAGAAAAACGAGACCCCACAAGCCATAGTAAAGCCCACAAAAAATTTTGACCACCCCTCTCCCCATATAGCCAGTATGGCACTATATGGGGCTATATACCGGTGATTTTTTTCAAAAATTTCACCGTTTCGCTTCGAAACCCTTCCCATTGTGATTTTCTCGGCGAGACGAGAAAAACGAGACCCCACAACCCATAGCAAAGCCCACAAAAAAATTGACCACCCCTCCCCCCATATAGCCAGTATGAGCCTATATACAGACCTCGGTGACTTTTCCCAAAAATTTCACCGATTCGCTCCGGGACCCTTCCCATTGTCATTTTCTTGGCGAGACGAGAAAAACGAGACCCTACAAGCCATAGTAAAGCTCACAAAAAATTGACCACCCCTCCCCCCCATATAGCCAGTATGAGCCTATATACAGACCTCGGTGACTTTTCCCAAAAATTTCACCGATTCGCTCCGGGACCCTTCCCATTGTGATTTTCTTGGCGAGACGAGAAAAACGAGACCCCACAAGCCATAGTAAAGCCCACGAAAAATATTGACCATCCCCATACCCCATACAGGCATTTTCCCTTATATTGTATAATACAGACCCCTATTGTAGGGGTAAAGTCCGAGTTCCGCTTTTTATATTTTCGGGAAAAAATCCTAATTTTACATGCACCCACCCCATTGACTTGATAGGCAGGCCCCAATAAGCCCGCGGACCGATATCAGCCCTTTTGGCTAGAGGTGATAGGGGTTTTCCCCTAGTTTAGGGGTAAAGTCCGTGTTCCATCTTTTATATTTTCGGAAAAAAATCCTAATTCTACATGCACCCACCTCATTGACTTGATAGGCAGGCCCCGATAAGCCCGGGACCGATATTAGCCCTTTTGGCTAGAGTTGATAGGAGTTTTCCCCTATTTTAGGGGTGAAGTCCGTGTTCCGCTTTTTATATTTTCGGGTAAAAATCCTAATTTTACATGCACCCACCCATGACTGGATGCCCCTTCACGAATGCTTCACTTTGATACCTCACTCGACCCAATCGGACCATGCAGCGTATTTGACGTCTGGGGACTACTTTTTCTCCGCGGAAGCTTTCTTCCGCGACCGCATTACCGCGAAAGAATACATGCCCAGGGGCCCTTTGCTGGAACTATAGTGATCCGGAGTTACCTCCCTCTAGATTGGAACTCTTCTGTGTTGGAGGTAGTTTTTGGTCTCTTGTGCCTTGATCACGTGATCGCCCCGTGACCTTGACCTCCTCAAATCCTCCACGGGGCAACAAATAAGTAGGTCAATGCGACTTTAAATGCTTAGACTATACTACTTACATGCAAAGTAGGCCTATTTTACACAAAGTTGGTATATTTTTTGGTATCCTCTAACCCTTCAGCCGCTCAACAGATAATTTCTAACAGATTTTCCCAGCCAGACAATCTGTCAGAAATTATCCGTCATGTGGCTGAAGGGTTAGGGTAAGCTCGGACTAGCTATATTTGTGTGCTCATAAATATCGATTCCCTGCCACAATTTGAGGTATAAAACAGGTGATTTGGTTTATTATAGAAAGAGAATTGTCTATAGATATGTAGGGGAGATTGGGGTACAGGGGACATTGGGCACAGTGGGACAAGCCGTCTAGCTCCCATGTCAAAGACGGGAAGCACATTACATTATTATCAGCAGAAAGTCATCATCCCCATACAAATTCTATATTGATTACAAGTGAAAAGTACCATTGGTAAAAAAATAGGGGCCAAAAAAATTGTTTTTGAGCAGTCCAAGTAAATTTTTAGGACTTCATTGCTGTTTTGTTACTACTGAGAGAGGATAGATAAAGGTACAATTTAATTATATCGATTTATTATATCAGATGTATGTATTCGTAGACTGGGACAATTTAGCTGGGGCACACTGGGACAATATTATAGTAATCACATGGTGAAATTTACTTTCATCCTAAAATGCTATTAAAGTGTATTATTTTGTTTCCTAGATACTAGTGGCTAATCCTGTCGGGTTTGATGGGTTTTACTAACACTTTCAAAGTCAAATGCTTTCATTGGCATGAGAATCACACAAAACATATATATATTTTTTTCCCCTCAAATTTGACCCCTAGGAGATATTTTATGTAAAGCAGGGGTCTTAAATTGCAACTAACTTAACCATCGGTGTTGAATCTTCTAAACTCCTATGAAACATATTAGTATATACTTGATTTAAAATGTATTTCGATTATTGTCCCCCATTATCGCACCCCAGTGGGTGTCTCAGTGCACCCATATCCGAGGCAAACTGGGACACATTTGTTTTACTTTTTAAAAACCAACTTTAAGACGGACTGGTTTTAACTTTTTTGTGAATCCTTCCTTGTACGATTTTCCATCCATGCATGCTGCGCCTGTATCGGCACGAACTAAAATCCGTCGACAATTTCAGGGGAAAACGCCGAGGGGAATTGAAGAATTTCCTACTTTTTATAGCTAAAGCTGTGATATGTGTATTTTGGGTAAAGGGGCGTGGCATCTCCTATCACAGCTAAGAACCGCACTGCGGTGGTCTAATGGTTAGAGCGTCGGCCTCGTAAGCGGTAGGTACTGGGTTCGATCCCAGGCCGGGTCATACCTAAGACTTGAAAAATGGAACTTGTTGCTCCCTCGCTTACGCTCAGCATTAAGAGGATAGAACAAGGACTGGTTCGCTCGGTGTCAGTATAATGTGACTGAGTGGGGTGTCATGTCTGCCTATGGCATGATCTTTCAGTGGGACAGCACTATAAAATGGCAGCATTAGATCTGCTATGTTACAAGTAGGTACCCCTGCCCCTCCCTTCCCTTCCCTAGCTGTCGTGATATAGCTGAAAAAATGTTGAAAGCGACGTTAAACCCTGTTCACTCACTCACCCAATCACAGCTAAGAGTAGAGGCAGGTCAAAAATCGTCAATAAAAGCAGGCCTTCCACAGCCTGCCTCTGCACAATCTTTCGCGGACGAAAATTATGAAACGGGGGAAATTATGGCAATTCTATACATTTTGACCGACCTGTGCTTCTTCTTCCATGTTCTATATCTCGTGACTGTTTTGATGCTGACAAAATGTGATTAAATATGTGGAGGAAACATCGACTGATTTTTGGTGCCTTTTTGACAGGTTGTAATAATATAACCTACGCTATGTTTATATCGTGACTAATGTCAAATCGCGAACATCAAACCCGAGCATCAGCAGCACTTCCGATTGGTTTTTGGATGTTGTTGTTGTTGTTTTGTTGTTGTTTACCTGTAAGTCCACTCTTCTCGATGGGTATCTTTAACTGGTGCTATAAGAAAAAATCACATGGTGATATATTCTCGATATTCTGTTTGTTCTCTTATGCTTGAGAAAGTAGACGGAAGTTGATGATTGTCTAGTTGGTTATTTTAGTCACTGGTATATAGATCACTGAGTACAAAATCAAAATAAAAAAATAAAAAAAAATATAAAAAACAAACAAACAAACAAACAACGAGAAGGCTACAGACTGACTGACTGACTGACCGAGAGCGATAGTGCTCCTTGTTTTCGTTCCGCAGCCATCCATCCATCCGAGAAAAAGAGAACGCGCGGTAAACTTCATCACATGTATATTTAGGATTTGATGCGAATACGGAATACGCGTCATCTTTCAGTGGTATCGGATAGGCAGCCCATTTTCGAAATATGCCAGTCAGTAATGTCGATAATCAAAGCTCATCATAGCTTTGCCGAACAAATAAATAGACTGACAGGATGTTAGAGGCGCAAATCCGTGCATTCTCGGGCATACTTTTTATTTTATTTATTTTATTTTTTTCACAGACATTTGGAATTGGTCCTGATATACGAAATAGGTGTTTCGATTATTGCCGCGAAAATTACGTTATGGAATAGTGAATGTCGGATATGACGCTTGTTATTCCCTTGATTTCGTACACATACAGTTCGGGGTGTCATCGCCCAAGCATACTTCAGTCAAACCTCTGGCAATCACGGTTTTCCAAAAAAATAATAATAATAAAAAAAATACTATAGTGCTGTATTTCTCTCAAGAATCGTACTGGCTAATTTTTCGAAACTATATGTAGGCCTGCGATAGATTTCACAGAACTCGTACCAGAACCTTACGGGGTTGTTCATGGTTAAAGTTTTCCTGAAATGTATGATCCCTAACGTTAACACGAGTGGACCATTGCCGCATGTACCGGTAATAATTAAGCGTGCAGTAAATTGACGGTCCTACTGTTAAAGAGGACTCGGTTCCATCATATAAGTGCACAAGGCTCACAAGTTATGTGTTGTGGGATGGGCTTAAAGATTTAGATTCATCATTCTTTCACTGTATTATACTGTACAGAACAACCAGAAAACAAGGTGATGGCGTATCACCCTGTAATGGTGATCAGACCTGGCCATCATCTTTAAACGGTGATGAGTTAGAGCCATCATCTTCAAATGGTGACGGCCATCACCTTTTAAGGGTGATGAGTTTACCTGATCACTCTTAAAAGGTGATGATCTAAATTTACACTCATTGCTCATCACTGATGACCTAAATTTACACTCATTGTTCATCACTCTTCAGGGGTGATGACCATCATTTTAAAAGGTGATCATAAAAAGGGTGATGGCTCTAACTCATAACCTGTTCGGGATGATAGTTATCACCTATTCCCTGGCTGTGTGTATTATTCAAAAGCGAATTTTCTTTTCATTCATGATTGTATATAGATGAAATGTAGTCATAACGAACTTGAATTGAACTGCTTACGTGGCGTCTACAACGTGAGGTATACAGATACATGTACACACATTTCTGGAGTTTAATAATAAGGAATTCATCTCATATGATCAACTGGTCTGATTGTATCAATACACAAAAGCGGTAGTCCATCAGATGCCAATAATTACAGGGGTATAACACTTAACATTTGCCTAGGGAAGCTGTTCTGTTCTATTCTCAACACAAGAATAATCAATTTTGTGGAAGACAATGACCTGATATCAAAGTCTCAAATATGATTTTAAAAAGGCTGTAGAACAACAGATCATATCTTTGTTATGAAAACTTTAATAGATAAATATACAGGTAGGAAAAGGAAACGATATGCTTGATTTGTCGATTTTTCCAAGGCTTTTGATTTGGTTTGGCATGACGCCTTATTTCTAAAAGTACAGAAAGCCGCTATAACTGGTAACATTTATAGCATTATTAAGTCCAAGTATACATGTACATGTAGTAATGCTAGAGTTAAGTCATTAACCTGTCTAAGCGACAGTTTTCCGATTACACATCGTGTCCATCAGGGCAATGTGTTTAGCCCAAAACTGTTTAAAAAATATATAAATGATTTATTGACTGAAATGGACACTGATAAGTCCCCAGTCGTGTGCGATGAGCCTGTTCATAGTTTGGCCTATGTCGATGATATTGTCTTGTTGTCACTGGATAAAGAAGATCTACAAAGAAAACTTAACAAATTAGGTATGTTTATTAACACATGGGACCTATCTGTTAACTTATTAAGACCAAAGTGGTATACGGTAGCTTTTGGGACAAATAAGCCAATTAACCATTATTTCAGTATAAATGGTGAACAGGTAAAATGTGTTTACAGATATATATACCTTGGGGGTAATGGCCACTTTAACCAAGCCATCACAAATCTATCTTGTGCAGCTGGAAAAACTATTTTTGCTCTGAGAAATGCTGTTAACCAGAATAAAATTAATATGGGTTTATCATGAAAATTGTTTGATTGTATAGAAGACCCCATTTTACTACATGTATGTGGTTCAGTCGCACTACCACAATACATGGTCGGATGTTTGCAGAGCTAGCGCTGTTGTGGTATGCGACGATGAATTTGGTGACCTCATTGAAATGTATCGTGTATACACATGCTAGTTGACCTCACAGCGCGAAATCATTCAGGTAAACAGCAATCTTAATAAATTAATATCCTATCAATGCTTCTCAATCGTACATGTCGCTACAGACCCAAATGGGGAGCAGATAGGATTTCATTTTAATTAGATTGGGTAAATAGACATCGACGGAAGAAAACGTTGGGTGTGTGTGTGGATTTATGCTGTTAAATTAATTATATCCTCCCGAAGACCCAAATAAACGATGGTGGTCGATAGGATATGGATTTGAGAAGACAGTAAGTTACTAAACTCAGTTGTTCACGCCATATTTTTAGCGTAAATAGCCAGGCGAAGAAAATCGCATTTTACTCGGTGTTTACGAAAAACTTGGAACTCAATCCATGAATTACGACCGTCAGATATCACATCAATCCATGGATGGTTTTCTCCATCGTCAGCTGGAAATCGTCGAGGGGTATTTAATGTTCGTGGAGGTTCATGGATATGTCGTAGGGCCTGCATGCGGGTCACCCATTTCTGTCGGCTTGAAACGTTTGCATGGAATAGTCGATCTTTTGAAGATGAATTTGACTCTCGGATGTAAACATCCAGTTGATCGGATTGATAAACAGTATTAGCAACTGAAGACCATATCGCTTGACGCCTTCCTTTGAGAAAAGAGATTAAGGAAGAAATAACTCACAGATTCGGATGATGGGATCCTTTGGTAAAAGAACACCAGATCATCCAAGTTGGTCATGTTGATAATAGTCTACTAGGTGTCGAAGTAATACAGATCACGAGGAATGTTTAGGACAGAGCTCACATTAATCAAACGAATTATTAGTCCCGCCCGTTGAAGTGGGTCTGTGATTGTTCGCCAGTCTGACGTGCGCGACAGATTTAAGATACAGACTGCCCCAGATCTTAATTAGCGACATGTCCGATAGACGAGCGGTTATTGAATCTGAGTTTTAATCAGATTGATTATTATGGATAACTACTTATTTGTTTACCAGCTAATAAACAAAGAAGTTGTTACCCATATTAATTCGTTTGGTTACTAGTTTCCAACTTCTAAATTCCTCTCAAAGAAAGAGCTGACATTCTTTAACCACGTATTCTCGTCAGTACCAGACAATGTTTGAGCACCAGACAATACAGATATAGCTGCTGGGATCTTCTCGTCAGTACCAGACAATGTTTTAGCACCAAACAATACAGATATAGCTGCTGGGATCTTCTCGTCAGAACCAGACAATGTTTGAGCACCAGACAATACAGATATAGCTGCTGGGATCTTCTCGTCAGTACCAGGCAATGTTTGAGCACCAGACAATACAGATATAGCTGCTGGGATCTTCTCGTCAGTACCAGACAATGTTTGAGCACCAGACAATACAGATATAGCTGCTGGGATGTTCTCGTCAGTACCAGGCACTGTTTGAGCACCAGACAATACAGATATAGCTGCTGGGATCTTCTCGTCAGTACCAGACAATGTTTGAGCACCAGACAATACAGATATAGCTGCTGGGATCTTCCCGTCAGTACCAGACAATGTTTTAGCACCAGACAATACAGATATAGCTGCTGGGATCTTCTCGTCAGTACCAGACAATGTTTGAACACCAGACAATACAGATATAGCTGCTGGGATCTTCTCGTCAGTACCAGACAATGTTTGAGCACCAGACAATACAGATATAGCTGCTGGGATCTTCTCGTCAGTACCAGACAATGTTTGAGCACCAGACAATACAGATATAGCTGCTGGGATCTTCTCGTCAGTACCAGACAATGTTTTAGCACCAGACAATACAGATATAGCTGCTGGGATCTTCTCGTCAGTACCAGACAATGTTTTAGCACCAGACAATACAGATATAGCTGCTGGGATCTTCTCGTCAGTACCAGACAATGTTTTAGCACCAGACAATACAGATATAGCCAAGGGATCTTCTCGTCATACCAGACAATGTTTGAGCACTAGACAATACAGATATAGCTGCTGATCTTCTGCCGTAAAGTACCAGACAATGTTTGAACACCAGACAATACAGATATAGCTGCTGGGATCTTCGTCAGTACCAGACAATGTTTGAGCACCAGACAATACAGATATAGCTGCTTGTGTGGGATCTTCTCGTCAGCAACAGACAAATGTTTGAGCACCAGACAATACAGATATAGCTGCCTTATCTTCTCGTCAGTACCAAAGACAATGCTCGCAGCACCAGACAATACAGATATAGCTGCTGGGATCTTCTCGTCAGTACCAGACAATGTTTGAGCACCAGACAATACAGATATAGCTGCTGGGATCTTCTCGTCAGTACCAGACAATGTTTGAGCACCAGACAATACAGATATAGATGCTGGGATCTTCTCGTCAGTACCAGACAATGTTTGAGCACCAGACACTACAGATATAGCTGCTGCTTCTCGTCAGTACCAGACAAATGCTTCTTATATGCACCAGCCAATACAGAGAGCAGCTTGCTGGGATCTTCTCGTCAGTATCAGACAATGTTTGAGTTGTTCAGACAATACAGATATAGCTGCTGGGATCTTCTCGTCAGTACCAGACAATGTTTGAGCACCAGACAATACAGATATAGCCGCTGGGATCTTCTCGTCAGTACCAGACAATGTTTGAGCACCAGACAATACAGATATAGCCAAGGGGATCTTCTCGTCAGTACCAGACAATGTTTGGCACCAGAGTCAATACAGATATAGATGCTGGGATCTTCTCGTCAGTACCAGACAATGCTTGAGCACCAGACACTACAGATATAGCTGCTGGGATCTTCTCGTCAGTACCAGACAATGTTTGAGCACCAGACAATACAGATATAGCTGCTGGGATCTTCTCGTCAGTACCAGACAATGTTTGAGCACCAGACAATACAGATATAGCTGCTGGGATCTTCTCGTCAGTACCAGACAATGTTTTAGCACCAGACAATACAGATATAGCTGCGGGATCTTCTCGTCAGTACCAGACAATGTTTTAGCACCAGACAATACAGATATAGCTGCTGGGATCTTCTCGTCAGTACCAGACAATGTTTGAGCATCAGACAATACAGATATAGCTGCTGGGATCTTCTCGTCAGTACCAGACAATGTTTTAGCACCAGACAATACAGATATAGCTGCTGGGATCTTCTCATCAGTACCAGACAATGTTTTAGCACCAGACAATACAGATATAGCTGCTGGGATCTTCTCGTCAGTACCAGACAATGTTTGAGCACCAGACAATACAAATATAGCTGCTGGGATCTTCTCGTCAGTACCAGACAATGTTTTAGCACCAGACAATACAGATATAGCTGCTGGGATCTTCTCGTCAGTACCAGACAATGTTTTAGCACCAGACAATACAGATATAGCTGCTGGGATCTTCTCGTCAGTACCAGACAATGTTTTAGCACCAGACAATACAGATATAGCTGCTGGGATCTTCTCGTCAGTACCAGACAATGTTCCTCTAAGAATTTCATTACCCAAGAAAGTTTTTTTTTTCTCGTCGAATTACTGACCGCCATCGTACAGGGATGCTCTACTACACTCGTGAACACTTATGAGGTACCGGTGTGTAGCTTTAGAATGTCCGGTGGCTATCCGTTTCCTATCACCTAACACAGCTTGAACATTTTTCTTTACCTTAAATATAAGTGGCCGTCATTAGTTTCTATAGAAAAGGGACACTCGTAGCCTTTGCACCGGCATCGTTTTTTTCAATGCTGTGCTAAACCCGTCCGGATTATATACCCCTCCGGATTATATACCCGTCCGGATTATATACCCGTCCGGATTATTATATACCCGTCCGGATTATTATATACCCGTCCGGATTATATACGCGTCCGGATTATATACCCGTCCGGATTATTATATACCCGTCCGGATTATATACCCGTCCGGATTATATACCCTTCCGGATTATTATATACCCGTCCGGATTATATCTGGTGAATGAGATACAAATCATCACAGGGATCATTTTTTGCTTCTTGTGATGTTTTTATATATGATGTCAAAGTCTTCGCCTGTGGGGTCATACGCCAGCATCTCTTTCCGTCACCTTTCCATTTCGCGTTTGATGGTGACCAATAAATGCGGTTGTCAGGTCGTCAGGTAATTTCTCTACTGAAAGTGGTAGCGAGCATTTTGACGCTAATATCGTCACAACTGGGGACCAGTAATCAATTTAGGAATAAATATATCACACATGATGTATGACATGTATGGGCGGAGGGGGGACTAATTCCTCACAAAGCAATATCGGGCAGGTCCAGAACCACCAGGCAGTACTAATTCCCCATCAGGCAGGACCGAGTAGGCCCGGAACCACCAGGCAGTACTAATTCATCACAAGGTAGGACCGAGTAGGCCCGGAACAACAAGGAAGTACTCATTCCTCGCCAGGCATGACCGAGTAGACCCGAACCACCAGGCAGTACTAATTCCTCACCAGGCAGGACCGAGTAGGCCCGGAACCACCAGGCAGTACTAATTCATCACAAGGTAGGACCGAGTAGGCCCGGAACAACAAGGAAGTACTCATTCCTCGCCAGGCATGACCGAGTAGACCCGAACCACCAGGCAGTACTAATTCCTCACCAGGCAGGACCGAGTAGGCCCGGAACCACCAGGCAGTACTAATTCATCACAAGGTAGGACCGAGTAGGCCCGGAACAACAAGGAAGTACTCATTCCTCGCCAGGCATGACCGAGTAGACCCGAACCACCAGGCAGTACTAATTCCTCACCAGGCAGGACCGAGTAGGCCCGGAACCACCAGGCAGTACTAATTCATCACAAGGTAGGACCGAGTAGGCCCGGAACAACAAGGAAGTACTCATTCCTCGCCAGGCATGACCAGTAGGCCCGAACCACTAGGCAGTGCTAATTCCTCACCAAGCAGTACCGGGTACGCCTCGAGGGAAGGTTGAGCCCTACATCCGTAGACTCGCTTCAACGACATACCGTGGGTACGGGGCTAGCAGCCAGGCCACCCTCCATCACGGATTGTTTCCCCATTAAACGATAACTGTAAACATAAACTTCGTATCCTATATATTGTTATTTATATGTATATATTTGGAACTCAGCATTATTCTTTGACCTTGAGCTACGCGGTTCACATATCTTATGTACATCGCGCCTATGCTGAATACAACATTGTATTCCTTAAATTTGTCTCGGTCATCTTTGCGGGTTGTCATCTCCCCTGCCCCCTGATCTCCACTAGTGACAGGGTTCCTCAGTGATAGCCAGGACTTGTAAATAATCGTTTTTGGTGACATAACCTCAGTACAGCACACGTATACGGATGTACGGCTCAACCTTCCCCCAAGTCGTTACCTGTAGCTGCCCTGGTACTGTCTGGCGTTTCCAGAACTACCCGGGCCTGCTTGGCGAGGGAATCCCTAGCTCTCCAGTGCTTCCTTCCCTCCCCCCACCCCCACCGCAGCAAACGGCACAGAGAGAATTGAAATCAATGTATAAGGTAGCTATGACAGAGATGCAGACGTTTCAGACCGGTTTGATGGATAAGAATTTCCTGGCGATTAGTGTCCCTTTTCATATCCTCATGTTGCAGATTCGCTAATGACACAATTACGACATTAGCTGGCGACCTGCTTATGACACAATTGTCGCAGTTGTGTCATTAGTTGTTGCTACAACCCATGCCACCATACTGGAGTATTGTCAATACCAGAATGGATCGACCTTGATAACCTTTCCGTATGCACGGTCCAATTCTCAGGTCAAATCTACCCAACGGACTACAGCGTGAGAGCATTCCACACAACCTATGCGTCCAACTACACGAACAGAACATTTCACATGCACTCAAGGTACAACAAATGACCACTGATTTGAAGCAACCTCTCATTCCCGGGGCCCAGCTCTATCATGCGTAATAGACTCTGAGAGATTATACGAGAAGTTCAATTACTTACGTTTCTTCTAATGGATGACTCCCACCGGGTGGGTATCATATCACTCTATTTTCTTTTATTGTGCAAATAAAAATCCCAAACTCCAGTAAAAATCAAGGAGCCAAGAACAAGACATTTGGTGAGTGAAATAGGTTTATGTTTACACAATATATCAACAACAAAATTTGAATAAAGGAATGTTCTCACGCACTCGTCGTAAACCTTAATTACCCACCTCTTAGTACCAGCCCGTGGCAGTTTATAACACGCAATCAACACTGACGACCAATGAAAATTCATTTTCTTACAACCGAAATTCATAATATTACAGATACTACGCCGGCGTGCCATATGAGGACTTTGAATTTTAGTCGCGTTTCCATGAGGCAAACGATTAGCCACGATGGGATTTGGGATTCACATATGCAAAACGCCCAATATATGTAACGGCTAGAGCCAGAGAGATTACGAAAGGGAAAAGCTGTTGCGCTCATGACGATTGCCACCTCTAGACAGCAAGTGATGTCTGACAGGAACTGACCGCAAGCTGGAATTGACATCACCGCCCCGATCTCGAACCACAAAACAGGTCAAGAGTACGGAAGACCAGTTTCATATATCACTGTCTAGTCAAAATCTTTAATTCACCAAATAAGTACATGTATATGAATGTCTACGGTTACATTACAATATACTCTTGAAATTATAGTACATGGAGCAATCAGTCTTCATTGCATTGATAAATACAAACAAAAATAAGGAATACATTGATAGACGATGAATGATTAAATAACATATTCAGATAGTCGGCCGTGCGCAATTATACTGACACATTGAACTCCATTATGAGCAGATATTGCTGAATTTTATAATATTGCTAAAAATTCACGCAAATACAATATGGCAAGCAGGCTCTCACTAATGTTCCCAAATATCCACTAATACCTCACTCTTCCAGTTCGACCTGAACTTCTACACATTATGAGTTATCTGGTCAAACCACCTGTATCTGAGACTTATTTCTACTGTGGGTTCTCTCGTGTATTTTCAGGACATCCTGACGTGCACACCTGTAATCACACACGGAACACTCGTACGGTTTTTCGCCAGTGTGAGTTCTTATATGCTTATTCAAATTACTCTGACGAGAGAAACTAAAGTCGCATATTGGACAATGAAAGATTTTATCTCCTGTGTGAGTTTTCATGTGCCTGTTCAACTTACTTATTATATCAAATTTGCATTCACATAACGAACACTTGTAGGGGTTTTCTCCTAGGTGTTTTTTCATATGAATATGCAAGGATTTTCGTGTTTTAAATCTGTTCTCACATAGCGAACACGGGAAAGGCTTCTCTCCTGTATGGGTTCTCATATGCGTAGTCAGCCTTAACTGCTGGTTAGTGCTGTAGTCACACATTGAGCATTTGTAAGGCTTTTCTGCGGAATGAGTTATCACGTGTACATCAAACTGGCTTTTCCACTTGAACTCCTTTCCACATACTGTACACTTATAAGGTTTATCTCCAGTGTGACTCCTCATGTGCTTATTGAGATGACGCTGGTGAGCACACTTGTACTCACACATACTACACTTGAAATTTTCCTCTCCATGATGATTTCTCATGTGGCTATATAATCCACTCTTCTTGCCACACTTGTAATCGCACAATGAGCATTTGAATGTTTTTTCACACGTATGAGTTCGCGTGTGTATTTCCAAGTGACTCCGCCGGTTACATCTGTAATCGCACATCGAACATTTGTATGGTTTTTCATCCGTATGGATAATCATATGCCTTACTAGATTATTTCGCCGAGTACACCGGTACTCACACATGCTGCACTTGAAATGTTTATCCCCATGGCAAGTTCTCATATGGCTATTGAGCCCACTCTGATTGACAGACCTGTAATCACACAGAGAGCATTTGTATGGTTTCTCCCCCGTATGAGTTCTTATGTGTATATCAAGATAACTCTGCCGAGAAGTCTTGTACTCACAGAAGGTACATTTGAATTGTTTCTCCCAGTGGCGATTTCTCATGTGACTATTCAGTTTACTCTGATTTACAGCCCTGTACTCGCACATCTGGCATTTGAAATGCTTTTCAACGGCGTGAGTTTTCTTGTGTCTCATAAGATCGATTGAATCTTCACCTTTGTAGTCACAAATCGTACAGATAAAGGTATCATCTATGGCGTGAGTTAATAAGTGTCGATCCAGATGATCCCGTTCTGAGCAGGTGTATTCACACACGGAGCATCTGAAATGATTTTCTTCAGTTTGAACACGGTGGTCTATTAACATGTGTATACTGAGAGAAGTGTGTTCACTACACACGTATTCACACATAGAACATGTGAGGACTTCCTCCCCAGGCTCTGGTATCTTGGTGATATTCTCCTTAGAGTCCACAGGCATTACCAGCAGTGAACTGGACTGTTGAATGGGGTCTTTAACATGGCCTATTGGTTCTCCATCTTTGTAAATCTAGAAATCAAATTATACGATTATGTCATCAGTTAAGTTCATATCTTGTCAAATATGCTGGTAGTATAGTTATATTACTGCCTAGCGCCTCGTGACTTAAGTTTGTTGAGTGACCCCCTAAAGTTATTGAACTTTCATTTTCATTTTCAGAAATGCTGCTTCGACAAAGCTAAGATACTGATGATGGCAGCCTACACGATGAACATATATACCATTAATGTATATTGCGCATTCGGGTTGGTTAAGCTGCATTGGCGTCATCTATTACACTTACCATGTAGAACACACCGATCAGTCAAGTCATGGCAGAGTAGGAAAGCTACAAATATAACTGTGGAGTTGATCTGACCAGCAAAGCTAACTGAATCCTGCGGAAAACTGACGTCATTCTCACTTGAGTGCAGTGGAGGATGATTCTGTTGACCCTTCTAGATAACCAAAGGTATATACAATATTGGGGAAATGCAAAGAGATAGGGCAGATACTTATGTAGGAAGCTATTGTGTAAGCCATAATGTAACATGAAAGGATGGAGTCTGGACACATTATTGTACCAAATCATGGCTATTGTAAATATTGTCTAGCAATCATAATACATGGAGTAATGAAACAGAAATGGATATCCAAAAATACCCCATCATGATGATGATTATGACTGCTCATACCTATAACATGGTCTCATACAGTGTACATATAACACAAAGTAAGATATAGTAACTTCCAGCATTTATCTCCATGATTATCTTCATAGTAATTATTCTATTTATGACTGTATGGGCTTCCCTGAGCAATAAAACCATCTACATGTTTACTCCCAGTTCCCATAACAATTCTCTATATTTTTTATTTGAAGTGAACATGAGCGCAGCATGCAAGATTTATGGCGTTAAGTTTCTTAACCTGTGTCTAATTCCGCTTAACCCGGGGCTAGGAGCCGTATCCACAGTGGCTTGGTTAGCCACTTGGTGTCTTCGTCGATGTTGTTGTTAATAATTTGTTTTTTTTCAAGAATATGATTATTTTTCACTTTTTCATACACCACAATGGCAGTGGATATTATAAAATTTATCTATAAGGACAAGTAATGAAACTGCCATTCTAAGGGGAGACGAGGGTCTCAAAGGTGTGAATTCATCTCACTATAGTTCTAACCCCCCTATGATCATGAAACTCATGAAGATTTGAAGGAAAGATGAGTTCATGCAAAGTTTCAGGCTGCTTGAATAACCAGAACTAACTCTAGAGATAAATCTGTGTTTTTTAAATAAGTGTTGCTGGGTAAAAATCGTTTGACCAAGTAAGTGTTTTTTTATTAAATAAAACTTCTTCATTTCAGCCTCCACATTGGTGGGGCATACAATTATCTCATTTTCACACCCCACTGTGTTAAAAAACACCAATATTAATCATTTTAATGAACACTGTCATATTTTACAAAATGATCTTGAACAGACTGTATTATCCACACAAGGTCCTGTAGGGGTTAAGACTTTGAAAAGTAGATCATTGTGTAGATTAGAGTCCAAAGAAAATTCACTGAAAATTTCATCAAGATTAGTGAAATATTTATCGATATTATTTTTTACCCAGACAAAGAGTCACTGCAAAAACGTGTTTTGATAAAAAGCCATTCAAACATTAATGAATATATGTTATTAAATACAAATCATGTCAAAATAAAATAAAAAAATTCTAGTTTTGACCAAAACAACAAAGTCAATTGAAAATTATAGGTTTAGAAGACCAAAAAATGTTAAAAATCTCAGAACTCATTTTTTACTGAAAATTATGAGCTTAAGACCAGTCTCCCCTTAAAGGATTCGCTGTGAATCCTGGTTCGCGGTCCGCGGTAATACATTCTTCACCATCTGGCTGGTTTCCAGCAACTGATGAGGCATCGGTCACACGTGGAGACTTCAAGTATGGTATAATGCGCCATTGGTTGTTGACAATAGTCCAAAAATAGAAACCACGTGTTTGTCATGATGTAGATGAAGGAATCTGTAGTCAGAAACAATGAATAATCAAATCAACCTATGTTTATGTATACTATATGATCGATAGATTTTTTTTATTAATTTGGTGCTACTGCTGCTATATGGAATATGTCTTTGGATTATGGACGAGGAAATTCTTTATGGACGACGGCTGTAGAATATGATGGACTAGATGCTTGTATTTGCGTATCTTATGCCTGCAAGTGACAACATATAGGAGGAAATTTGCAAAAAATATAGGAGAAGTATAGGAATTTCCTCAGTAGAATGTAGGAGAATATAGGAAATAAAAGAGTCACAAGACAGGTGGTCAAACTTGGTAGTTTTCTGGTGTTTAATCAAATTATTTCCACTGAATGCGGTCATAGTGGTGGTGATTGAGGAGATCCGCTCTGCTTCTTGGTTCAAGAAAGAGAGATTGAATGTTTTCATATCTAATAAAGATTTTTTTTTTTCTGAAATGTATTTCCTCATGCCAATTAGACTCATTTCAGAGCATTGGGGAAAGTTTTTACGAGAAAAAGTCGAAATATAGGAAAATATAGGAATGACTCGAAAATATAGAAACTATAAGAGGCACTTGCAGGCCCGGTATCTGTGTTAGTACCTGCCATGTTGATGATTGTGATGGAAGTGTCTGATCTTCGCCTGCAGTTATCTCCCCTGAATGAGGTTCCATGCCTGATACAGATTGCCCTGTATATGGGTAGTGTGTCGCTCTAATAATCGTATGACTGGGAGGGTCAGCTGTATCACACGATTCAACCTACAATGGAAATACATACTGTGCATTATACTTGTCATCTACACTCAAAGGATTAGCTGTAAAAATGGTATTTGCTCACCACTTTAAATTACATCTCACGTCCTCCGCGCCCTGGTCCAGGCATACAGCAGTACACAGCGCAAATGTCTCTTCTTCTCATCGGCGTTAACAGCAAAATTTTACTTTCTATCAATCGTTTCAAATTCATCTTTATGCGCCGATATAATATCCAGAACCATATGCAACGCCCTAAAGTTCGAATGAGAGATACATGTAGAGAGAGAGAGAAAAAAAAGAAAAAAACCTCATCAGTCTATTTGGTTACTGGATATTTCATAGTCTCGAACTCACACATTGGAACATCTACCTAGTATAATCCGTGGCGTGTCCGACTCCTCCTACTCCGCTTTACTCACTGCACACAGGATGGGGCGAGAGACATGGGGTTTTCACTACCTGAGATTCCATGGGCCAGGCTTGCACCCTACAGTAGAATGGGTCGACTGCGCATGCGTGATGAGTAGTGCGCGAGTGCGGGTCACATAGGTGTGGCGTGGGATAGGGTGGGGCGAGAGACCTGGGGTTTTCACTACCGGAGATTCCATGGGCCAGGCTTGCACGCTACAGTAGAATGGGTCGACTGTGCATGCGCGATGAGTAGTGCGTGATGAGTAATATAGAAAGGGCACGCAATCTCCCACAAAGTCTCATTCAGGAATTTGCATTATGAAAATTGTATGTAACCAGAAATGATGATAAACCACAGGCCCTCAAAACAAGAGTTTTGGGGGGTGTGGACAGTGGTAATATTACGGTGAAGTGTCGAACTATGGGGGTCTCTATGTATAACTCCATGATTTATATAAAATATGTATTTTCATGTGTATTTTCATATAAAGCATGGGGTTATATATAGAGGCCCCATATTTTGACACTTCACCGTAATACCACCATCCACACACCCCAAAACTCTTGTTGTAGTAATCACTGGTGAGAAGAGAGGTTTGCGAAGTATCCCGGTATATGCCAAAATTGAACCCGACTCACTTCGACTCAATCATTAGCCTCACATGCTCACAACTTACATTTTCAACTGGTTCCTGTTTAACCGTGACCATGGTAACCTCTCCTTTGTCCTGATCAAAATCACCACAATTGGAATCCATGGTAACTGGCTCTGGCAGGGGCTCTGCTGGGGGACTATTGGTCACAAGTTCAACTTTGACAGACTTGTTTTCCGGTGCTGGTGATTGATTCACTAGAATGCACAGCCTCCTTCCAAATTAACCCTGCAAATACCAAAAAATGAAAATATACCCGAGAATCAAATCCTGGGGATGAACATTTTGCAGATACCTTTTCCAGTCTCTGAAACTGTGAACCGCGTGGGTTATTTCAGTCTGGACACCCATACACGCCTGATGCTCATTTCAAATGTGATCAAATATAAACAATTCAAACTTGAAGAATCTTCAGTTGACGGGCTTGTACATTTAAAGTTGACTGCACTATGTTGGTCACTTCGCTGTCGATTGCAGTTCGCTTCGGAGGTCTGAATTGATTTAGCCCGAAATGTCTAACGCTGAAGATGGTAGCTTCTAGATATTCTGTCCCATGGTTTGATACTCAACGTAATGAACATACCACCTTGGACTACGCTAGGCCGCCTTATTTCGCTCACATATGAGCATTACGAAGAGGTCAGGAGGCTACGAATGCTGTTCGGAGAGCCTGTTAACAAAACGACTGGTCTTTGTTATAGTGAATTCGTCTTCTGTCGTGGCTCGGCTCGGCATTGTCAGACACCACATGAATAGGGATACTGCGGTAATCATGCACAAAAATCAAAATAAGATAACCTGTTTCCAAAGAAATTTAAAGCAATAGCTTATCATTAACGAATAAAACAATATGGTTATAAATCAGACAAATACTAAATTTCAATGAAACCCCAAAGATGAACCACTTGATTCGAGTAACAAATACTCAAAAGTGATCTGAATGAGTGACTGTGAATGAAAAGATTCAATGTTTGGAGAATTTCTTCATTCGTTAGTTTCATCTTTGGGCAAGTTACTTCATATTTATGACACAGACTTCTTCACTCAACACTTCATTATGTCACATCAGAGTACAGGCAAATGAACAGCAGGACCGTCCACCGTGACCATACCAACAACAGACCGTGGCGATGAACACCCATGCAGTTCGGGTTAGGTCACATAATCATAACTACAAGTGTTGACATTGACAACGGGTGGCTTCGACAGCAGGTATTGAGTGACACAAATTAACCCTATGGGCATAACAATAGCAATAAATCGATATATCTTATCAAATTATGAAGCCCCTTCAAAATAACATAATTATGCAAGTGCGTGAATACTGGCACCTAGACAAACAGTTTCCCAATGATTCTTCCGTCTTTTCGCCCCTAAGAGATCAAGCTTTATCTACATAATAGACAAACCACGGGATTTGGGTTGCATCAGAGGCTTGCATCAGTTCCCAACGGTTTCTAATGGATTTATAAAAAAAACTAACAACAACAACAAATCCTTACTAAGTTGCACGACAATCGCTGACATCAGCTGGCAAGTCCGTTATTCTGGTATTTTGTTTGGTTGTCTAGCTGGCTATTTGTCTGGTTTATAGGTTTCTCTAAGTACACAACAACACAAGTCGCCCGGAATACTAAATTTATATCAGTGGTTTCTTTCTTTCTTCAGCCATCCTGAGAAAGGGTAGACTCGTACCTAGCCCTCAACTCACACGCACCGTTGGGGTCTAGTTAGCGGCAGGCATTTTGTATTCTCTGATTGGCTGAATTACCGGTCTAAATCTAGACCGGTAAATAGACCAATGTCAATATGTGTTGTTGTTGTTGTTCGTGTGTATCTAGTGACCAGTACTCGTCTATGGTTCGATAAAGGGCCTTGAGCGCTACGGCCACCAATCCACCAAGTATTATATAGATCCTTTGTAAGATTTGATGAGCGATGAGCGATTATGGTAGGTTTCCTAAATAAAGCCCTCGCTTCTACGACTACCACGACGTCCAGCAAGACGGTACATCTTCGGAAAATTTATGACCTATTCCAAGGTTCTTAGCGTGACATGTTCATGATCAGGTCAGGGGATTTGCAGCATTTCTGTTCTTCATTCAATACATAGTACTGTTCATACGCCCTATATGTACTTTTGTTGCTAACATTATGCAAGTTTTGTTGTTAAAAAATAAAACTGAACGTACTTGTAGGCCTACTCGTTTGAAGCAGCTGACATTATAAATTTAGTTGACCTAGATTCTGCATTGAAGATCAACCATTGAAACGCGGAAAACAACGAATTACGTCAATTATACAGTATTTTCGCCTTCATGTTGTCTGATCGTACTAGTCTTGTTTATCTGATGATGCTAAACAATAATGATCTTGTGAAGAGCTGTGAACTTTGGATAGGCCTAGGTCATAAATTTTCTGAAGATGTACCATTTTGCCGACGTCCAAACAAGCATGGAGGGGCATTGTGGGTGGAGAATACCATGGGCCAATCACTGTGCAGTGCTGATTTAAAATGCCTGCCGATAACTAGTCTCCATAGAGCGATAGCGAATTGGAGCTGGGTACGAGTCTAGAGAAAGGGGGGAGCGCGCGGTAAGCGTTACCTGCTATCTATAATTTGGATTTGTCGCGGTTACGGAATACCCTTCATCTTTGAGCTGGGTTTTTTTAGATGTTCTATTTCGTCGGAATATTCCAGCGATCGATATTGCTAGTTCGCCAAGAAAAAAAAGACAAATAAAATGACGAAACATTATATAAGCGGAGGAACGGGATTTACACAATTCCATGCATTCGAATAACACTGCCGTGATCATATACAGAGAGAGATTTATTTGCACAATTACACCCCGCTGGGGCCAAAGGCAATACATACATGTACAATACAAAAGATGCTTCTGCAAGCAGTACCGTATACAAAAATATAATGTGACAATGAAGGGTTCTACTGCTTGACTGGACCACACACAATAAGTCTGAAACTGCTTTTAAACTGTTACAGCGTAGTTACAGTAATGTATAGGCTTACTGCCAGACTGGACTAAATACATGTGACTACAACTTTGAAAGGTTTTTCTCTCATGTAAGATATACATGATATACAGTCGAGTATCTCTGGATACATCCTTAACATATCGGCCTCGTTCAATTTGAAGAGGATGTGCACTTATTCTCAGGCTTAACAAAGCTGAACGGTGTTTCTTATTCGGAATAGAGAGTATCGGTAAAGGGGACTCTGTTGTGAATTCTTTCTTAAAGGTTCTATATGTATCTAATTTAGTCATGGCTGTAACTGAATCTTTCCATTTTTGGCAGAAAATATTATTCAGGGTCTTTTTGAGGAAATTAGCAGTGGAATTTGGAAATCTACACTTTTGATTTTCCCATATGTGGTAACGATGAAGACGTTTAAGAATTTCTTTCATATATTTAACCCAGTTAGGGCTGCTGTTGGCTCTAGAATCTTCCACTTGTTCCTGATAGGCCTTGAATAGTAATGATGAGTTGTCAGAGTTTAAGATATGCAAAAGAAATTTAATACTTCCCAGAATAGCCTGACAAATCATTGGGGTTTTACCCAGCTCACCAAGTACAGCTAAGTTAACTGATTTTGAGTGCACACCCACAGTCTGCTTACAAAATTTTAGGTGAATTTTCTCTGAAGGACTGACTTTAACTAATGCAGATTCCAACGAGTTCATACCAATGTCATAACCAATCGTTACCTCGGAACCATACAATAATATTGGTTTGATTAAACTGTCAAATAGCATACAGCAATGTTCTATGTTAAGATCAAACGGATTTGCAGAGTTTTTTAGGGCGAAAAGTGCTTTACTACCACGATCAGCAAGGTTGGAAGTTGCTTTATTAAATTTACCGTTGCTATGTAGTATCAGTCCAAGATACTTATAGTTATTCACACAGTCTAACTGGGTACTACCAATATGGAATGGGAGGTTGATACATTGGTTTTGACCAAAAAACATAACTTTAGATTTCCTAATATTAATAGATAACACCCACAGTTTAACATAATTTTCTAGTTTGTCAAGTTTTGCTTGCAGATCCTGCTTATCAACTGACAAAATAACTAGGTCATCTGCATATGCCAGGCAAGGAATATATTCATCCCAAAGCCTTGGTGATTTTGAAGTCTGTAATGTGTCGATAAGGTCGTGTAGCTCCGACCGAATAATACCAGTGCAGGCAAATACACTTACAGTTATATTACTGTTTTCAATAACATACCCTATAATATTAGTGCATAAAATAATCGATTCCTTAAATTTCTCGCCTTGCTCGTAGGCGGAAACTCGGTACAAGTGCGTTATTCAAGGGAAACAACTCCTACTGCCATACAGCATATTTTAGACCTATTATATAAGTCTCACAAAGCAATCGACGCAACTGTTGATCTCAGACCACTGAATTGTTTTTTCATCGATGAAAGAATGTGTGATGGTTACCCGAGAATAACTCCCTCGGACGTGACGGTAGTGAACATGATTTTCGTTTGAAAGCG